>UYYF01004384.1:0-63116 GCA_900618365.1 Thelazia callipaeda
TTAGTTAGTTATGAAACAAGCAAGCCAGTTACTTAGTCATTAAGTTAGAAAGTAATTAAGTAAGTAAGTCAGCTAGTTAGTTAGTTAGTTAGTTAGGTATTTAACTGGTTGGAGGTCTTCGCTTATTCATTTTGGTTCGGTCGCATTCTCCCTCGCAGAGTCACAGACTTCAAAGTTCGTCTTCGTTCAGTGCCGTTCGGTTCGGTTCGGTTACCACTGCAAGTCTAAGTTCACTCTCAAGCAGACGTCGTATTGGGTACATTAATGAAATGGATTATTATTACGTTTTCATTTTTACTTTCGGTTTTTGCGCAAAATTGTAAATAAATTAAAAGTAAAACGCTCGCAACTCACTTATTTTTGAAGTTTTCAGCAAAAATTTTCAGAGTTGCGCGTGACACACGTCTTAGCACTGAACGGAAATCGCTCACATTTCACGTGATGAAAAATCTTTGAAAAGTATTAATGTATAATTTTCTTTTCACTAAAACTCTCTTTTATTATTGTGCTTTTTTACTAGCAGTTCACTTCAGATCTAAAAGTACTTTGTTTTTTGTTTATTTAAAATTTGCCTTTCACTTTTCTTCGACGCTTATTGCAATGAAAGTATGCTACTGACTATAGCAAAGCAAAGCAAACCTTCACCGGCTGAAAGCACTCTTATGATATTTTGCAGTACGTCAAATCAACGCTTATCTTACTCAATATTTGGGGGGAAAATTTGCATGCAAAACATATCTAATACTGCTTAAATTTATACTTCATAATAGCCAAGTTTGCGAGTAGTACTGAGCTTAGCTGGCATTTGTTTAGTGCTCGAAGCAACCAGTGACAGCATTCAAAATGACCAGTGACAGCATTCAGAAGACCAATGGCAGCATTCAGAATGATGCAATTTTTTATCCACGTACGCAGAATTATAGAAAAAGAATGGAAGAATAGTCTGTTTACCAGCAATGCAAGTAAAAAGAGTGAAACAAATAAGTAATATTAATAACGGGTTTCTTGAATGCGAACTGATTTAAATCGGTTTATTTTGCTTGCGAGATTCCGTTCTATCTCCAAGTTCAAGTTCTTTCTAATGACTGTGATTGCTAGTTCTAATTGTGGCGCTTTACATTTCCTGTTAATATCTTATCTTTCTGTCATTTAGACTTGTGGAAAAAGAAATTCAGATTATTCTCCTGTATATTACATACTTTGCTCTTTTAATTTCATTTGTATAGAAATTTCTGCTAATTTTTTGCAGTATTTAATTTCATTTTTTTCTCATTAGAAAATGAATTGCACGCATATTTCGGTTTGCTAAAGTCGGGTTCGAAAGCGCGATATAGTTTTCAAAGCTATGCAAATATAAAACAGACATATATTCAGTGTTGAAAGTTTGGTCCAGTTGGTAGCGAGTTGGATATTGAAGTAATGAAGAAAGAAATCGCAAAAGTAACTCAAGGAATTAAAGCATTTCTCACTTCATTTTTATCTTTTTATGGTTTTGCTTTCAAAGCAGAAAGCTAATCTGAAAGCGCCATTCCAAGGCTGGAAACAGAAATACTATGTTGTGCTTATTTGAACTTTGTCCTCCGTACGCATTCGTAATAAAATATTGTATAGTTTTACGTGTTAAGCAGAATGTTACGTTAGCTAATAAAAAGGTGATTAAAAAAAATTTATATTACGTTTTTGAGTTGGAAAAGTATGGAAATCATATGTCCATGTGATTATTGAAGCATTAATAGGAAATTCTGGAATGTTCTGTACTATACATGTAACTAAATCTTATCTGATGATTCTTCCAGTAAAAAATGCAGCATATGATTATCTGCTATATTTTTCTATATTAAATTATTTACAAATTGTGTACAATATTCTTCACGTTAAAAGGATAGTTTCTAATACAGTTTTAATTACTTTTCGTTTGTTGAGAAATACCACATTAATTATGTCTTTGGAACATTACATCAATTTATGCTGTAATAATATTCTGCTCTGTTTATTATATTACATTATTTTTCTAAAATAGCTTGATTAACCGTAAAGGTAGTTTTATATCAGTTTGATTTCATTCAGAACCCGCCCGACTAATGCAATAGCTAACTTCATTTAAAATTAGTGAAAACAGTAAATTTACTTTTACTTGGAGTTTTTGGTTGAGAAATCACTTAGTAGATGAGTTATTATATCTTAATCGAATTAGTACTGATAAAAAAAATATTATTGTTATTACAGAATCTAAAAAACTTTCATATGAGCAGTATTCACGTTATTCTTTTGTAAAGCTGCTATTACGGAAGGTATGAACAGTTCTTAATGTTATGATTAATTTGATTTGAAAATGAAGTGCTTTTCTCATTAATGCCGTTGCAAATAACTTTGTGTCACTTTATGAATTTGATTCTAATTTCGCTTAATAAAAGTGAGTTTAAATGGTTTAGTTGTAATTTTGAGAGACAGTAATGTAAAGAACTTTGACGATATCCAATTTTTTCTATGAACCAAAACAAACTATAGGTATGATAATATGAGAGAGTAAATGGCCATTTTGCTGAATTGTAATTTGATGAAATGTGCTAATGTGTAACTTTAAGTTGGATGCTTTTATAGTGTATTTATGGATATAATGTCTATATTTATCTGTCATGCGTGTGTATAAGCACATTTTAAGCGGTGAGTTTTTGTATCGGTTTGAATAAGTGTAAGTAAGTTCTTTTCATGCGTGAATATTAATATTTTATGTATAAGTACTTGCACGTTACCTATACGTATATGGTGTATTGTATACGTCATTGTATATGTTAATAAGTTTGCTTATACGCATGTATGTTTGTTCCTTTATATTGCTGTATTTTTGTAAGCGTTTGTACACCTATTGGTATTTTGTAGAGTTTGTATTTGTGGTATACATAACGCTTTTTCTTGCGTGAAATTGTGTGGTTTGTACATCGGTACGTCTTTTTATATGTACTCTAGCGTAAATTTGCTATTTCTCTAGAAAAAAGCAAATTTGCATGATGTGCGCATGTTGGATACGTGCATTCTCATATATGTATGATTTTATTCAAATGCAGTTTTGCATTTAGGTGTTCATTAATGGAACTGCTTTTCATCAGCAGCGGATTCAAAGTGATAAAAAGAGTATTTATAAATTTTTGTTCCAATTTGTCGATTATTTGGGAATATAGCGATGAAGTCATTGCTTTTTGAATAAATATTTCTCTTGGCTCATTGATGCAACCCTCAACTTCGTCTGGTAAAACTGCATCAAATTTAAATCAGCAGATGCTAAATTAATTTATTTTGACTGAAGTAAATGTGACTAGATTTAAGTCAAGCTAACTCAAAAAGGTCTCAGGACGTTCGGCCTTTTCTCTTTGACTTACAGACTTTGACCATTGGTCAAAAGCAGAAAAAAGTTGCTCTCATGGGCCAAAAATCAATTCTTGAAATTGATGTATCTCCAGTTTGCCTCAATCCATCTCATGCAAATTTTTTTCGTTTCAACAATTATTTCCTTTAAAAATGCCAAATTTCACTCTCTAGTTTAACATAATTCTCAGCTATATACTCATTCAGTCGATCTTATAATTTTACTTTACTAGATTAGCTTTTGCTACCGAACCATCAATTTGACATTAATTTGGGTTGCTCAGTTCATCTGTAGCAAAGGGACTTATTTTTGCACCTGGCATGGAATACTATAGACAAAAAATCGAAAGTAGTATAAATTTCTAGCGTTCGAATGAAATGAATAAGGAAACATTTGAGTCAAAAAAAGGAAATAAGATTAAAACGGAAATAACCGGAATCTACTGAAATAAATTAGTTCATTTTGATATGCTATAATTATGGAAATTATGTATTTATTGTTGGTCAGTTTTCATTTCAGTCTTTTGCATTCAAGTAAGTTTTTGAAGTGGTAATTTGCAAAAATATCACTCATGGAAGCGACCCCAAAATGGCTGCTGACCTTGAAATGGAGCAAACCCAGCTGTAATTTTGAAAGCAAAATTAAATCATTGAGGTTTTGTCATCTTCGCCTTCCAAATTTTTTATTGCTGTGAATTAGATCAAACTAAGTTATTTGACCAGATTAATCCGACTTAACTCTTGAAGATCGATTTACTCTTTGACTACTTCTTAATTGTCAAATATTCATGCTCTCTATCGATGTTGTAATGTGCGATAAGTAATTAAACTACTTCTAGCTTAAAAATAGTCTTGATCGTTTTTAGCATTTACAATCGTAAATTATTCCATTTGTTTTAGTTCTCATTTTTCCTACTCTTAATGACTGAAATCATGAAAATTACTTCAAAAGTTAACTTTGAATGTATCGAAAGCTCTTATCAGTAATGATAAAATGCATAAATTTATTTATTGAAAAATTTGAGAAAAATTTTTCAGCATTCTATTTTTATGCTTAATTAGTACTGAAGCAGAAAAATAAACAAGCAGTTGTTTCTAAACAATTCTATGAAAATGAATGAAATATTTAGCTGAAAACTTGTATACAAATACGAGATTCAGTTGTTAATCCAAGAATTTAGTGCTGTGAAACGCAATAACATTCATTTGTCAGACATTTTTTCAAATAATTATAATAAATCTTTCTAGCATTTGCTATAAAAATAATTTGCTGTTTTATTGACAGTTTTTCTATCCTTTACTCTTCCTTCTTCCTTCTTCCTTCCAAAGCAATATTGTTTGCAACAGTTTCCA
This sequence comes from Thelazia callipaeda, assembly GCA_900618365.1. Taxonomy (NCBI): domain Eukaryota; kingdom Metazoa; phylum Nematoda; class Chromadorea; order Rhabditida; family Thelaziidae; genus Thelazia; species Thelazia callipaeda. The sequence goes on from UYYF01004384.1 coordinate 4,717, forward strand.
AAATTCGCATCTTTTTCTAGAAACTAATTTCGAGAGAACTACTAAATTTTGATTAATTTAAAAATGTAATTTTTGTATTAAAATAGAAAAGTTGATTCAAAAAATTCAAATTTTTGCAATGATTTCATTTTATGTTAATACTTTTGTGAAAATACTAAAATAAATTGGAATAGTAAATAGCAGTTCAGAAAATTTAAACTTTTGGAGAAAATTAAATATTAAGATCATTTTAAGCAAATAATTGATAGAATAAACTAACATTTACGATGCAGCAATAATATTTTGGATTCATAAATTATCAGTTTGTTTACAGGCAATAATTGCGTCAATGTTTTTTATGATTTTTACACCTATCAAGCAATATTTAATCATAAGTTTTCGATAGGCAGCGCTTTGAGGTCCTAACCTATTGTCGCATTAATTATTCATCTGCAAAATTGATAAGTAAAAAGTAAGCTGAGAAGCTGATGAAAATGATATTGCAGTATTTGCAGATATTTGCATAATTTGAAGTTTTGTATGTAAGTTTTTGCTAGTTGCAAAAAAATTAAACTTATTAGTAATAACAAGCTTTTAAAAAATATCGTTTTGACTAATGCATATCTTCTTCATACTTCTAAAAGCATTGATCTACTTTTCGAAATAATATTCGTATACAAATAATGGTGTTTACAAAAATTTTGAAGATATTTAAGAACTTTTTAATAATTAACCTTTTTGCGAAAATTTGAAAAGTCATACTACGGATAGTTTTTCCTTGAATATGAATACAGCTGATTCATAATCATATCCGTTACTTCAAATTAACGTCTAAACTAGTAAAATCTGCGATAAAAATAGTCGTAATGTCACGTGAATCGAAGTACAGTGTAGAGAAATACGCTGTCTTAAGTAAACGCAAATCTTCGTTTTAGACTGAGAAGTTTTGTATCAAAAGTAATTTACTATCCAAATTAGTAAGAAGGAACATTTGCAGTTCGTTATCCCACCAACGTCTTTCTGCTTTTGACAAGTTGTAATTTCGAGATATCTTTTGATTCTTTGCTGTGCTATATCAGAAAGTCTGAAATTGCTTAATTTTTTATATATTTTTCACATTGATTCTATCTTTTTTTTTGTAAAGTTTGCTTGCGATTTTTAATCAGGTTTCTTCAGTTCAATCAATACTCAAGCAAGTAATCGACAAAAGAAGTTTATTTGAGAATTAGCCGTATAATTTTGTTAAAAAATTAGAGTTACTGCTTTGATTTGACGATCTCAAAAAGTAAAGCTTCAGAAAGTTGCAAAGTGAGATGAATACACTTTAAAACAAACAGGCAATTTCACTTCTTCCATTAAGCTCAAAAATGTAATCAGATCTGTATTTCTAACTTTTTTATTTTTGTTGATTGGTTTTGATGCATGTTTGTTTGAAGCACTTTTATTTCCAGATCATTGATTCCGCTTGTCAAGAAGCAAAATCAGTGAGCTGGAAATAAAATTAAGTTAGATCCATATTTCGCTATCAACCAATATTTCTCAGTTCAGAATTTCAAGTAATAAATTCAAAAAATTGAAGCACACTTATGAAAATATTTTTTGTACTCAATTTGTAAGTAATAAAGACTCACAGTAGAATGAAATTTTGTAAAGAGTAATGATGGTTAGTATTTGCATATGAATTATAGTTAACATCCGCAATTATTGTTCATACGACTTCAATTATGAGAGTAATTCATGACTTCTTCTTTTGAAAAAGCGAGAGATGAAGTAAAATTCGAATTCAGCACATATATAAATAAGAACACATATCATATCCTTACATGTATATAAATATATATGATGACATTTTTTGACCATTTTGACACCAAATGATTTCTGTAATTACAAAAGATACGCTGCGCGCTAACCATTATTATTGCATATTTTATAGCAAAATAGCAATAAATTGATGTCTTTTTATTTCAGATATGATATATTGTGGACGAATTTTTCAGATGTTTACTATAAAAATGTAAAGTTTTAATTAGTTAAACACTTTTAAAATTTTAGCAAAGATTTAAAATTTCAAATTTCTCGGCATATTTGTTTGAATTTCTTCCTCAGTTTGAAGAAAATGTGGTATTTGCATTTTGGGTTTTTTCGCTCTATTTGATTCTGAACTCAAAGTTTTCGAACTAAGTTTGCATGCTTATTACAAGCATTTACTTTCATCTACGGCAAGACGTAGAGGAATAAAGCGCAAAGTTTGGGCTTATAAAATGACAAAAACTTGCATGCAGTATTTTTTTTCTCTGAATTTCGAACAATTTAAAATAAGTCAAACTTTGATCTTTACTAGTTATGTAAATAAATAGCTGAATAAAAATTTATGCCAAAACTAATAAAATGCAGTTATTCGTGGCTATAATACTATTTTATTTATCTTTATCTGAAATATTTTCTGTTGCCAAAATAATATTTGCATTTGTGATCGATCAGTGAACGTTAGAATTTAATCTCAAAATTCATTCTCGTAGTAATCTTTCAGTCCATCACGATTCTTGTTCAAATTTCGCATTATGAACTATGATTAGTTCAGTTATTACTTTCCGTTGCAGGTAAAAGGTCACGTTATTAAACTACAATTATTAGATTTTGAATCAGTGAGTTTATCAATAAGCGATTGCTTTTGTTTTAACATCACATTCTTGTAGTTTCGGTTTCTGAATTCGATGTTTGTGAACTCTTACCTATGTATGATAGTGTGATGGCTTAATGCGCCAGATTTATTCGCTGATTTTTGACTTCTGCTTCAACAGTTTTGTTGTATTTTCAAATTCGGTTGCGGGACAAAATTTATCTTTAATATTTTTTCTCTCGAGAAAAACATCGCAGCAAATTGAATCTGACACTTTTTATGTTTCGCTTATGCTACTGAAAGAAACTTTACCCCCAAAAGTTTATTTTCAAATAGATCATAAATAGTTTTGAACGACTTTTGGATGATCAAATATCACATATTTTGCTAAATTAACCTTTGCGCTGATTGCTTTTACAGAATTTTGTTAAAAAGTATACAAAATAAAAGTTTCAATTCAATGTTATTTAGGTTTATAGAAATTTAGAAGATGAAACAAGCACTGTGTACAGTTTTTGGCATTTATTCGTACTCATTATTTGTGGCTCAAGGCGGTAATTTGTTCATTTTGATTTTAAATTTATATTTTTTAGAATTTTCGAAGTGAGCTCAATATGCGTTCATAAATCTAAACTTTTTATAAGTTTTGAAATAATGATATTAGTAGTTATTATTCATTATTAAATATTATTACTCATTATTAAATATTATGTATATGACTAATAAGGCAGATAATTAAAATATCCCTGTATTTGGTGCCTGATCACTTCTTCAAAGATATAGAAATTTTTTTGAATATTTACTTGCAATGATTGGGCAGGAAATTTATTTCATTGCACAGAACGGGTACAATGCGGTGGCGTGATATCGTCAGAAACTCATCGTCCTGTAGTCGCGTACGTGTGTCCAACAAGGATACATCGTGACGAAGAGAATCGATGCTGTAGTCCGCCTGAATTCAATTGCTGTCGAGAGGCAACATTCTTTGAGAACAAGTAAATGACTATTTTCATGTTGATAGCTATATTGGGTGTAATTTATCATGGTTATATTGATAACATCCATGCCATACATTTTGACAATTATGGTAAATGACACAGCCAGCATCGTCTGCAATGAAAACGGTTATTAATTATTGGATCACAAAGCACTTTTATTTTGACCCAAAACTGTTAGGTTATGAGAGAACCACACTTTGACCTAAACAAGCGTTTTTTCTTCATAAATGTCCATTCTTTACTTTTGTGTTTTGGTTTGCTTTTAAATTATTTAATGAACTTGAAATTTTGCAAAGTTGTTTCTAAGCTGGTAATATCTAAGATAAACTTTCAATTTTTGTAACTCTAGTCGATAAACGCATTAATAACAGCAATAATATTGAAATAATGATTTAAATTTTAACAGAAAATGCGTGCAAGAAGTGAAAAACCTGCCATAGTTGCTAAACATTGCATTTGCGAAAAGTGAAAGTTTCTCTAAAAATGAATTTAAGTCTCACGGCTGTGCTGTCAGCGCTGACAATTGTTGCGTTGACTTTGTTCACGTTGCTGATCATAATTTGTCTCTGCTGGGAGAAATGCTTTTTACACAAAATGGTGCGCAGATATCCAACGCTCGATTATATAGGTTAATTAATATACTACTCAGTGCTGTGAAATTGCAGTAACAAATTGATGATTGTTAAAATAAACATATGTTTCTATTAACTAATATTTCCTTTGGTGAGTAAATGACATATCATGTCCGTTTTTGCTGATTCTTATCAAAATTATTGAAATAAGTCTTTTCACGCTTCTTAACGTTTGAAGATTTTATTCTCAAAATACTTCAGAGCATTCATTTGGTCAAAATATAAATATTTAGAAGTAAATATTTTTCTTTCGACGGAACTTTGAAGAATTATTCAATAACTGATTTTGTTGTATGGTTTCGACTTGCTTTCAGTTTCAGGGCAAAACATTAAATTGTACTTTAAAAAATCAAATTTACCAATTAATCCATGAAATCCGTTGCAGCACGTCCAGAGGAAACAGAACATTTAAACGGCTTGGGTTTGCCGGGGGAGTGCTCAGGTGATAAGCATATTTACGAGGTCAGTACAGATGTAATTTATCGACTCAATAAAGATCCCTTGTGATTTTGGAACTGATAAGATTATACAGTTCTCATTTTATAATTTAAAATATATATCGTTTACAAGAAATTTGTGTTTTTGAATGTTTCAAATTCACGTTTTTCATCTGAATGAACTTACGATGTAAGAGAATTCTATTTGACCCACTAATGAGTGGTTATGCATTGTCATCTCAAACATTCAGAGCTTCTTGTTTTCGCTTTTTGCTTACTTTTTCATTTGATTGTTCTCACTGATTATGCTTAATGATTTTGATTTGTTTTTGATCACATAATACATCTTTAATAAAAGTAAATTTGGTCAACAGTTCTCATGATCAGTTGTTTTGTATTTCTTGAATTCTTACGAAAATAAAATATCTATGACAATTATGTAGTAAGTACTTTACGTGGGTGTGTCTGAAATTTGATGCATAGTACGAACTACGTGGAAATCTGAATCCTTTGCTGGAATTTGCAACAAAATTATTGCTGATATTTTATTAATTTAAGTCTACAGGATAAAATTTTAAACTGCTTAATTCTTAGAAGAAACATTTTTCTAAGTCGAATCATGATGAAAATTTGCATAATTGGACAATTGGCTGTCTAAATTTGAGCAAGAAAATGTTCATATTTCGCGAAAGTTTCGGTATTTTTGATTAAATTTAATAGAAGTGACCCAAAAAAAGTAAATTGGTATAATTGTATTGTTCGTACTCATTATCAGAAGGATTCAAATAGGTTCAGTAATGGACATATAAATGTAACTTTTAATGACATCTGCTGGTATTCTAAACGGATTTCATGCTCCTGTAATGGATGAATATAGCATGAGTACTAAATGAAGGCGAAAGTTAAGAAACAATAATCTTTATATCTAGATCCGGAAGAAAAATTGACAAATAATTCTTTAGATTCTGAAGTTCTTATTATGTTCAATTTTATTGTGAAAAGCGTCATAATCCCATTTTCATAAGGCCCGTGCATTACCTTTTCTGGCTGAAATCTGGGTTGTAGATAAGCTTGATGCTCAATTTGTTCTGAATGTGCACACTTCAGTTCTAGTAAAATTAAATAATTCGCTTGCTTGATCAATTGTGTGGCGAACTTTCAATACGAAAGTATAGCGATAAATTTTTTACCTTTGACTTTTGCGGTAATATTTTGTTGGTTGGTATTCATGAAAAGCTGATAAGTAATAATATCTAAATAAAAAATGAGTCTTATAAAAATGTTGTCTTCGAGACAAAATATTATGCGACTAATTTCATATGCCAACGTTATGAGTCACAAAAATAACTTTTATCCGAATTTGAATGCGTTAGTTCTGCAAGTAAATTATTCATAATAATTAGCTATGCTTAAAGAAAACATAAGTTTTATTGCAAAATTTTCTAAAGTATCAAATTGATAAATTATTAGAGTTATTTATTATATTTGTGTGTATTTTGTTATCAAAATAATAAAATAATCAATGGCGTAATTTTATTTTTGCATTAATATAAATATTCACCACGTTGTTTAATAGATCTTATATTCTGAGAGCTATTTTCAATCGTATTTAGATGTACTGTTAACTTGTGCTTTTACATGCAAATATTCACACTAATTAGCCATTTTCAAGGCAAAACTCAACTGTTATATTGTTAAATGTTAAGTAATTTTAGGTAATTTTTGAGTTTCCTTGGCAGTAAAGATACTTAAGAATTTAGGTCGTTCAATAATTAAACCAAGAAATACTAACTTGAAATATGATTACAAAAGTCTCATATTGTGGCAAAAGATGATAATTGTGATAATATTTCTAGTTTCTGAGAAGTTTAGCACAACTCTGCACAGTCTTTTGATGAATGTCAAAGATATTAACTAAAAAAAAGGATAAATCATTCAAGTATTCAAATGTTCTAACTTTTATTCATGTTTTGAACCTGAAAAACTTTTTAGAGCAGATGGCAACTTCTTCGTGACAGGCAATGTCAGCACAGAAAATTTCTCATCTGTCAAAAGTTTATAGTCCAAAATGTCAGCAAAAATTTTGGCATATTTTTTAAATGAGAAGTACGTTGGCTGAGTGAGTTACAGTGTTCAGCAAGAGTGATAAACAATTGCATATTTTTGTTACGAATAATATTTAGGATCAGAGGTAAGATTAACTTGTAAGGTATTAAAAAGGTCATCATTTAAGTGGTTCTAAATTGTTTCGTGGTTTTTCACTTTGCTGATGTAACTGGCCTTCAACTTGAAAACCTTCAATTATTCCATATTTTGATCCTCTTAAACTCTTCTAAAATTTATCATCCTTTCTTACCATTCAAAGCAATACAAAATTTTATTTAGAATTGAAAAGTATTCATTATAACAATTTGACTACTATCTATTGCATTTATAAGGAATGAAATAATTTTAGAAGTAGAATTCAAGTTCTATCAAAAAGATTTAACTTTAGCTCAAATTTTAGCAAAGGAAATTTGTTGATTGTAAAGTTTTTATTGCAAAACTTGACGAAACCTTTGAAACTTTCAACCGCATCATAAATTTGCATAAATTTTTCGAAGATAACTTTCAAAGCATTGATAAATAATAAATAATACTAGTTATTTAGTCAATAAACTTTAACTGAAAATTCAAGAAAAATTTTAGTAATTTCCGGCAGTTACTACTGTTCTTTCACCAGTTTCTATCCACTATTAATCTCAGTGTTGCAAATTGGTGAAGTGCCTACCTAAGATGGCAGTATGGTACGTTTCTTTCCGCTCGGTATTCTCGTGCTGTCCCCGCTTTTCTTTGTCGCTGAGGAATACTCTGTTCACGCATGCACTTCTACTACACCTTCATTGGTCATTTCCTTCGTTCGTTCCCATCGTTTATCAAACGCCAAGTATTTATTTCCTTATCAGAATGTCAGCAAACTATTTCATATTATTTTCTACACTTTCCAGTTTGCTTTTAAGTAAGCTTTATCCATACTTTGCGTCAACAAAAATTGTCACTCACATGATTGAAATTTAAGAAAGTCACAATTATTGAGTTTTCATTGATTTTTTGCGATGTGTTTGTGCATAATTCACTTCAAATTTGTAATCTTCAGCGTAAATAAGCTCACTTCTATTCATATCATTTGACACATTGAATTGTTTTATGTCGCCTAGTCAATTAATATAAATGCTAGTTCATTTTCATATGCATGTGCATAATACTAATTAGTAATAAACTCGATCATATTTAAAATCGAAATATTATCTCTTCGACTTTTTTGACGATATTCACAATTGTACACTTCAAATCAATCACTCAGTGAACTTTTTTCTGACTAAAATATAATAATTGCATTCACTATTCACTAATATTCTATGAAAACGTACTCTTATTTAAAAATAGCTAATTTATTCAAACTAAGAACATAATTCATAAGTGTATTATACATTTTATGTATTATAAATTTGCTCCTTAATTTTTTTAACAATTTTGCGTGTATTTATTAAGTAAGTGATGTATGCATTATTCAAATATGCTATAACTTTGTTGGGTTAATTTCACGCAAATCAAATTTTTATTACTTAAAAATAAACATAAATATTATACTTCAATAATAAAGTGTACCATTTTAGATATATAAATTAAAAAACTTTTTGATCAATTTCTGTAAAATTTTATTAAAATATTTTGAGATTATAAAAAATTAATAGACAAATTTTAATACATAAAAGTACACATGCATAAATACAAAGGAATACATACACAAATACATACATACTAAATGCTTTTTATAAACAAAGCATACATACGCAAGCGCAAACAGATGCATACATGTGCACACACATACACAATCATTAAATAAATGAAATAAGCACTAAAATGTGTGGACACATAAATATGCTGAAACCTTTGCTTAAACTTGTTAACAATGACGCAAACACGTAGAAAGACAAATCTAATTACACGAAAATTTCGCAGTCTATTTTGCAAAACATCAAAAATCGTTTACTTATTTTTATCAGTCACTAAATAACTGGCGGAAAATATTGCTTCAATTCATGTTTATTTTTATTTGTTAATTGTTAATGACAAAAAAATTTAATCTAAGTTATTCTTCAAATGCAAAGTAAAAATAAGCGTAGTATGAAGTTGAAAGTGAATGCATACAGAAATAAAAAGTAATTCAGTTAGACTAAGACTTTTAAATTGTTTCTTTTTTTTTTCAGAGGTCAGTTTATGACCTGCACTAAGTTTCAAGATTGTTTTTTTGCAAGATTCAAGTAATGTAATAAGCTAAAGTTTTTTTTAAATTAACTTATTAAATAATCCAATAACCTCACGCTTTTTTAAACCAATCTTCCACGTAATTAAGATTGGCACTTAAATAATTCATTTAAGGAAGTTTATTATTTAATTCTAAAAATAAATATGATTGTCAAAAGAAAGTTTACTTCGCCTCAATTAAGCTACTTATATTTGAATGCAGTAAGCATCAAATTTTAGCAAGCTCTTCACGTCAGATGTATGCTCAACTTTACACTGCTGTAGAACGAATGTTAATATGAAGGTAAATTAAGCAGACGTAAGTAACAAATACTATATTATAAGAGAAATTTTAAAAAGTGCTAAAGATGAGATAACTGCTGACATCGTGATGGAGAGACAATATTAAACGAGATTTTAAAGTCATTTCTAATTTTATGACAATAATAAATACTGTAAGCAAAAAAGTTAAGAAATAAATGAATAGAAATATTCACAAAAGTAAATATACTTTGGCAAAATGTCAACAAAAGACATTTTGGTAAACGCTGCAGTTCAAAACGTGAAAGTCTGTTATTATTGCAGGGTAAATTATGTAGGAGACAATGCATTGTGCTCGCTTGTCTCGAAGTTTTGCTTTCTGATGTTTGTTTTTCAGTTCTTAAATCAAAACATCTACGTGTTGACGGCATTTATTGTCACTTCCATACTTTCCATTTACTTTCTTCATATTATTTAATAGTAAGTAACAATAAATTTTCTTCCTTAGACTATTATTACGCTGCAATGATCTTTCGTTGAACTACAGTATCAGTGTGATCTATTGCTATAATTATGAGCCATTGTAAATCAAATAATTTTACTTTGCATAGCTGCTTTAAAATTAGCTAGTTTTAATTTTTTTAGTTTTTTTTATAAAGTTTTTTATAAAGTCTGATCAGGTGATCTCACTTAAATGGTTGCAAATTGAAATGATCTTGCTTTGTATAGCAGTGATTAAAATCCATTGAAGATTATAGTAAAACTCGATTGATCAGTTTTTAGATATTAGATAAAATGATCAAACTATAAATATTGCTGAATTTTTGTTTAAAATTTATTAATATATAAAACTATTGTAGAAATTATGAAGCACTTGTGAATCATTTTATTGTTAGTGATTAATTGATATTACTTTCAATTTCCATGTCATTATATCATTAATCATTGCAAAATAGTTTTTTGAATATTTCTGTACTCTCAACTGCTTTCTTGTCGAGTATTTTTAAATATGCAAATTTTGTAATGGTAAATAATTGCCAGAAAACATCTGGCCAATTGCAAAAAGTTAAACACAATGAAAATAATTTCATTGACAAAGTCAAACATTTATAATTGAACGCAAAAAAGTTTCGTTTCAAAGTTAAACGAATGAAATATTAGAGATCAGAATTAAAAATTCATGATCGTAACATCTGTGAAATCAAAATGGTTAAAAGAGCGACGATTGGAATGAACTGATTATTTGAGCAACAATTTTCGTGTTAAGATCTGAAAAGTCTCATTTCAAGTTGTTAGAATAGTAAGCTAAATTAATAAAAACTTTACATCAACATTTATTAAAATTAATATTACTATATTAAATTTGCATTGGAAAATATCATTTTTTATTTTTCCGAATTTTTGCGAGTTTGTTTCATTTTGGTCTTTGATGCACTCATTGAATTGTGTATTGTTTTTCTTGCATATTTGCCTTTAAGAATTGACATATTTTCTTCATCAAAATCACTGAATTCTATTTGAAATCAATTTCTTTGGATACTTTGCACTGAATCAAAATGCTTTCATCTTCAATTTTTCAAATTTTGAATCCTTAACTTTCAGTTTCAAATTTTATTTGTTCTACTTAAAGTGCTATAATGAAATAACTGTACAAAAATGGTTGCAAAAAAGGATGGCCAGCGAAGTAGTTTAATGAAGCTAATCAGGAATGATAGCACTGAAACTGTTCGTAATTCTAATGGTGACAGTTTCACATCGGATACTACTCTTCACACAAACGCTTTCGGAATGCAGACAAAACAGCGTAAGAAGCAAAAATTCATATATTAAATTTTGCATTTGAGATGGGCAAATATTCACTGACAAAAAAATGACGTGAAATACAAAACTTGCTGATTAATATTCAAGTATATTCCGATGGCAAACAATGCTTTTATTTTGCGCTTCTTTTCACAACAAGCTAATTTCATCGCAGACAAAATGGGTCATGTTTTGCCATCATTACGTCTATACATGATTTTATTTATTTATTTATTTATTATTATTTAGATTATCAGTGATAGAATGGTGATAATAACATTATTAGTACCAGTGGTAGCTACGTAATTATCATGTGTCCGATATTATCAAGCAGTTCTTGCAAGCTATAAGCTAATTCAGGGGGATTATTTATAAATATGCAAATATTTTATTGCATAGTTTTCATTTTTTGTTTGCTATAAATACTTGAAGTAAAATTAGCGATAATCTGTCTAGTAGCACAATTCATAAGTTTGAGAATCTGAAGTAAAGGTTTAGATTAATTTTTATATGTTCAGTTTTTCCAATTCTGTAATGTAATAGGAAGGGAAGAATAGAAATTTCAGGTGTATTCAAAAGGGAAGTTGACTATTTATATAAAAACCAAGCAAATATCCAAGTATGCCAGTAACGATAGGATGTTGATTATGTTTACGCTCTGTTCTCGTTAAATACGCTTAAAAGTTCTATATAATGCCAGAGTGTGATAAAGCTTTTGTTGAGATTTGCATACTTTGAAAAGAATTGCTACAAATTCAATCACATCAAAAATTTGGAATGACATTAAGTGTTCTAAATGTAACTCTGCTTGTCTGAATGACAAATTTTGACGCAGTTGACGTAAAACATAATAATATAAGTAAATCTCAACACTATCAGTTTTTGTAATATATTAAATTATAATATTTATCTGAAAGTTTGCTCTATTTTTACAGAAATTTTGAGCGCTGAAGACATTCAACATTTTGTGCTACCACACTTACCACCAAGCAATTCCATTGATTCTTCATGTTCTACAGACGTGTATGTCACGGAAGGAAGCAATGATCGTTTTATCCGTGACAAAACTGCTTTTTACATGTGCCAGCCGAATAGTTCACGTACAAATGCTATTATTAGTCAGCCAAAATGTTGTTTCTTTCGAATTCGTTCTAGTAAGCAAAAAAAAATAACAAAAATTGTTATTTAAAACATTTTAATATTTTAATAGCAGTAAATAATACATATTGGACCAAGAAGGGAAAGTTGAAAGTTACACTTAAATAGTTGCTATTTTATGGATAAGGCTAAAAAAGTATGATAGAGTGTATTTATCGTGCAGAAATATGCAAATGAAAATAATAATTCACGATAATTTATCAAAATTAACTCTACTAGTAATAGTGATTTGCAAAAATTTGTCAGAATCAGAGGAGAAATAATTTGTGAAAAGTAGTCACAGCTAGATTAATTTTGAGATAATGTCAATGGTCGGTACTGAATTATGCAAAAATAGTTTCATGCAAATATGTCTGAGAGTTTTCAGTTTCGATTGGGATTGCGCTAAGCAAAGGAATCTTATTGCTATTGCTTATTGCATATGTAATTGCTAGTCAAATAAGCAACAATACATTGTTCAAATGCAATAAACTGAACGTGCAATTAACATGTTAGTTTTTGATTTTCAATAGAGAGAAAATGAAACACAAGAAAAGTTACGAACACAATATGAATATAATCTTACTTGAATAGGATAAAAGAGTAGCAAAAACTGGACAATAAGTTTTTTTAATATTCAAATTAATTATTAAATATAGACTTTTGGTCAGTTTTTTGGCAAATTTTGTAATGATAGCACTTTCAAATTTAATAAACTTCGCTTTCTACGTTTTTAGATAAAGTATAATTTACAGTAGGCTGTTTACTTGAGATGCTTAAAAAATTATTTAAATCAAACTATAAAAATTTTTAGATCCCTTAATATCGATCTCAGCATTAGTGATTATTTTTATAAGTTTATTTATTATTGGTATTCTACGTGAAAAACGCTGTTTGCTACTTCCACTGATCATATTGATGATTTGTTTTTGTGCTGCTCTATTTGGGACATTTATCGCTGTGATGATCATTACTGCAAAAGATATAAATGAAGAATTCACTGAAAAATCTAATCAGTCCTTTTTTGTCATTTTAAATATTATCACCTTCAGGTAAACCTTATCAAAAGTTTTCATCTTGCAAAAATTTCAATGTATTTTAGCAGCTACTTAAGTGCTTTAAAGACTCAATCACATTTAGCCTCATCACATCTTTATTTTTCAATTAATTAAAACAGCAACAGTAAATAGGCAACACCGAAGTAAATTTAGTAAAATATTTATATTTTATAAAAATGAAATATCAGAATAACATTTTGATCAATTTGTTCTTCATTTTCAATCAATCAATTAATCTAAATTTTCGATTAATCAACTAAGTACTTAAATCGTTCTATTGAAGAAATTTTCCCATTAAGATTGAAATGTATGCGAGAACTTTTAACGACTGCGAAAAATTTTTCTCTTCTAGCCATATGATTTTAGTAACTACTTTTTGCAGGATTTCAATTTTGGTATTGATATTACTGAATATATTTTTGACGGTTTGTTACATTCGATGTTATCAGTATATTTCGGCAGTGCAACGTGAAAAAAAACATCCTGTTTTTCCAATCTTTTAGTGGACTTTACAAGAACATTTAATTATAAATGTGATATTTTGTATTGTTCAAAAAATGAGGTTAATTTTAGACGTTGAATCTGTTTATCAAATTTTTTAATTAGTTTGGTAATAAAAGCAATTGTGTTGAATCAATTGCACAACTTTAATTTAATTATATAATTGAATGAAAATAATGCCAAATTATCAAGTTATTTTGAATGAATTACGAAGTGCAATACTGTGAATTACATTGACAAGAAATAGATCACTTCTGAATGACCAATTGCAGTAGTTATGTTTCCTCTTCATCTGTCTACATGCTTTATAATTCCATCCTATTTATGTATCAAATTATGCTATAAATACTTGCCAATCTTGAATTATTTGCCAGAATCAATAATAAAATATGGAAATTTGATTCACTACCATATTATGCTTAATTAAGGGGGAAATTTTGCAAGATTTTTGAGAAGAAATCAGCCACAAACAAGAATTTATCCAATTGATTTTTCTGACAAGATCAGTTGAATTCTAGTTCCATCACTTCTGAAGATTTATCACTCAGTATGAATTTATTATGCAACATTGCTGAAAATCATTTAAATTATTCAAAAAAAAATTTTAAAGCATATTTCTTCAAACAAAAATTTAGATGAACTACATCATTAAGCTTAATGAATCAGCTGGGCTTTCATTGTGACAGATGTTCGATTTTAAAACGTCCAAAAATGTTGTACTTTTTTATTTGGAAAGTATTGTACACGCGAGTCAACTTTACTCACTCAAGTTATTTTCTTATCAATATACGATCATTTTGATCAGCTCGATGTTAAGTTGGTACTTGTATGTTTATCACTTTCTCTCACAGCTTCTTCTTATCAATCATCAGTCTTATTTTCATTGATAGTGAGCCAGAAGTCTTCATTATCATTTACAAATCAATCATCTAAATTATGTAGACATTTTAAGAACTACGTTTAATAATTTAAAAGATCAAAACTTCGCACGAATCCGTTTTTTTATGTCAGTTTTAGGAAAAAATATTAATAATGTCATTGAACATTTTTAATTTTTGATTAGTGATATTTCGACAAATGCATTTTGAATTGCAATCACGCGTTTTTAAAGTATATTATAAAGATGTCTTTTGACTTTTGCTCATGATATAAAAATAAATATTTGTGATTATAAACGCAATTGTATCATTTTTTAATCACTGACCTTTTGTAATGATAAAAGTTTTACTTTAAAACCAACGCCTACGTTGCAATCATTACAATCATTTGAATCAGGAAAGTAAATATGGAATAATTTTGATTTGTAATCATGTGAAAGTAACAATAATTCAAAAATTTTCTCACAATTTACAATATAGAAAATAGCAAAAAGTGTCTAAAATTCATGCATACAAATAAAAATGCAAAAGAATATTTGATTAGTAAAACTATTTCGTTTGCTAGAAAAGTAATTAATAAATTAGAAAAGGTATTAAAGTTTGAAATTTGAAATTGCTAATATGACAAAATTTGTCTGAGTACAATAGCAATTTGTATTTGCTTGCATTCGTGCAGTCCTAATTTGCATGCAGTAGTAATGGAATGAATACTTTACAGTACTGCCAATGTTTAACAAATGCAAACTAAAGAAACAATATTTTTTCTCAATGCGTTTAACTTACATAAATTGAAAGAATAAAATCCAACAAAAGAATATTTTAATTTGAAAAATCAATAAATTTTGTTTATATTCATCGTAAACTTAGCTGCAATAAACGTTTAATAGCGGTCTGCGAGAGACTATTAATTTGCACACATTTCACGCTTTTTTCCTCCGTGCAATTCAACACGTTCTTGAAGCGTTCTTGAATATTCTCAAGAATTTAAGTGCAAACTGAATTGTAAGATTTATTTCAATCTGTGCTTTTTTAATTCATTTATATGATTCAAATTGTTACGTGAGTTCGTGATTGAATTATTGTTGCACGTGTTCTGACACTATTTCAATCATATTATTTATTACGCTTAAAAAACAATTGTCTATTAATATACAAAATAATTTTTCCTTACCAATTCTATAAATGACAAAAATGAATGAAGGTTAATAAAATGTTAGTTGTAACCTTTATATTTGATATTTTAATGCATACATAATCATTACATTATGATATCAGCAGTAATTTTTACACCACAGTTAATATTTAGTTCATCGTATCGAATTTGAACGAAAAACTTAGTTACGGAGAGTGTAGCACGCAAAAGTTTCAGTTGCGTATGGATGACGAACTAATACCACTTCTCGAAATCTCAGAGTAGGCTTTTTCGAGCATTAATTTGCAGATTTGTTGACTATCTCTCAAATAATATTCTAATATTTATATATGCAAAAATATTTTGCTATTTATTTGCATATCTTAGATAACTTCAACTTATAATCCAATCTATCGATTGATCTGGTCAAGTTTTTCTTCTCGTGAACTGAGCTGACTAACATTGTGATGTTGTTTAGAAAGTAATAAATGAAATAAACTGAAGCAACTATTTGTTGATCGATTTGTTGGCAGTTACGCACATAATTGACACATTAGATAGACCTTCCTCATAATGAATTGTTTTTTTGCTGTTGATTTATTTGCATCAAATTTGAGCTGAATTTCAGGTCAGTACCAAATTGCAAGCCATATTCGAAAGGAACATCAATGGAAAGTGTCAGTTCTGGAAACAAACGAAACAAAAAAAACGAAAATTTTGTTAAAATTGAAAAAGTCAGGTACATTTTCACTATTTACAAAAATATCTTACAGTAATAAAATTGCTCATTACTACTTTTATAAAGCTTGATTCTTTTGTTATCTGATTATGTCGAAGTACTAGTGAACTACTTCTTCTTTATATTTTTTTGCGTACTGCTTAAAAATGGCTTTAATATTATCAGAAAAATAATTGCTGCACGTGTTATGACATTATTTCAATCATGATTAATTTCATTTATTTCAACAGCACTTAAATAAGTATAGCTGAAATTTTCACTCAAAATTTTCATAATACTTATTAAAACCAAAAAGACATTTATAATTAATTGTGATTACTTAATTCGATTTAGACACAATTAACTTATATATAAAATAGTGATGTACTGAATATAATTAATTATGAGCTTAAAAAAGCTATAAAATATTAACTTTAGATAACTGATTTAGGCAAGATTAACTGCAAATATTTGTGCAAGGCTTTACAATATTTTGATCTGATTTCTGTAAATTTTTTCTTGAAAGTTTTTTGAATTTTTCGTTAATGAGATAATTAGTGGAAAATAATTGAACTTGAAAATCTTAAAAATTGTTTGCAATCTAAAAAAATAAATTGCATATAAAGAGTAACTAGACTGAAGTGAATAAGTCTGAATTTTAAGTGGTGTATAGTTTTGTAAAACTTTTTCTGTACCTTTTCATTATGCTCAGATATGATTTAGAAAATTTTTTCTTGATTTTTTACTCGATACAAGCAATCTGTTGGCAACAATAAGTGTTTCAGAAATAATTACTTTTGTTAAATAATATGTTTTATATTTCTAAAATGATTCAATACTTAAAATAAGTAAAGATTTTATAAGTTCCTTCGATTAAATAAATAAATGAATATTTGCTGATAATTGATCTGATTTTCAAATATGTGCATATATCGTTCATTAAAAGTTACAAAATTAATTTAGACACAATTAACTTCAAAAATTTACTTTTTGCACTACAAATATGAGATAATCTGAATCAAATATCAGCTAATAAAATCGCTGAGTAGTCTCTGAATGAATAATTTGAAAAAGTTCAGCAAAAATACTGCTCTGAGAAAATTCAATCTTTTCTCTGTAATTGTTTTTGCGTCCCATACACATACTCTGAGCTTCCAATGGGAAATTCAAAGTTATGCAACTGATAAGGAAATATTTACACTGTGATGGTAAGTAGCAAGCTAAATGCTTATAATTTATTTTAATTATGATTTCTTTTTCCTTTACAGTATTCAGCTTAAGAGTTTGCTAAATTAGTAATGATTGTTTTAATAACTGAATTGTGTCGAACGTTTACAATTCTAATTAATTTTAAATATTAAACGTATTATTTTTGAATGGAACATATTACTAAAGCGTACAAAAAAGTGAAATAGAAAGCTCTTTTGAATGATTTTGTAGCGATTTTGAAAAGCTATTTGATGAATTTGCTTGGGAAGGCAAAAATGGTGCTGCTTAAGAATTTTTTTTCAGACGTTTTTTTACCAATTTTTACTGACTTTTTCAATGAATTATAAAAATTGTTTTTATGGTTTTATTTATCTTCACAACTTTATATTTGCATTTTTCAAAAATTGTTGTACTCTTTGCAGATCAAATTTTCATCTCTACTTGATTACTGGAACTCAAGTAACTTTTTTAATAAACGAAAGATTATGATGATAGTATGATAGATAATAAGTTCACATTTTTAATCAATTAATATTAATCCTTTGATTACATATACATTGACATTTAGAGCTGGAAATCATGTAACATCACATAAAATAAGTAACACTTTTTAAAAAAACGTTGAAATCATGGCTAAAATATCATATTTACTATTTTTAATATTAATTGATGTCATCTGACTGCAATATCACTGCTACTTTTAAGAATATTGTAAAGCACTATAAAATTTGATAAACTATTTAATAAGTAATTTGAAATCAGTCAGAAGATTTACTGGAATATAAAATCTTAATTTACAGAACTGTAGTTTAAGAAAAAAAATCAATTATCAAAGTTCAGGAAATTTTTATCATAATAATGACTAAACTTATGTCAGTTTATCACAAAGTTACAATTTTCTGACGATAAAAAAACGTCGATCACAACTTTTTTCTATGCAGTGCCACCTTATCATTATATCTTTGCGCATTAATACTGAATTGCCCGTTTTTTGGAATTTATTGTTAATGTATATGTAATTACATTTAAATTTAACGTTTTCTTTTTGAGACAATCCATTCAATTTAAATAATTTGGCCAATTTACATTATTAAAAATTTTGGTAATTTTTAATTTTTCCTATTTAAAATCATTATTTTTTTGATTAAGTTTTAGTTCTTTTTTTGATTTTTACAATTATTCTCTTTAAGCCGTAAACATTAGCAAATACCATAAATTTCTTCAGCTACAGAATTTTTGCTTACTGATACTCACAATATTCATAATTTAAATATATATTTCTGCGATGACGCTTTTTCTGCAAATCCAAGTACAAAAGATACATGTGGATTGCAAACTTTTTAAAAAAATACTTAAAAATCTCAGGAAAGAATTAAATTTGCTTTACTCAAAATTTTTCGTTCAAAATTGTGATAACTAAATATTTCTTTTTCTTTTTCTTTATTTCTGTGAGTGCTCAATTACTGAGAATTAGTCGTGAACAAAACGTCTTTTCTTAACGCTCTAATTTGATAATTTTTTATGCGAAATGAGTTCAACTTTGTTATTAATTCCATATTTAAATTAGCAAGAATATATTTAACATAAAATTCTAGTGAGTTTACTTGAATTCTAGACTACTGTTTTCAGAAATTTGAAATATGCTTACTTTGCATAATAAACTCAATATCGAATAAATTAAAAATGTTTATGAAAACATTTTAGCATGTGATTAAAGCATTTGTTCTTTATACAGGTATTATCTATTAGTTTTCGAGCATTAAAAGTGGGATTTATTTTATACATTCGATTTTAAGGCAGAGAAAATACTGAATGATAAGTGAACTGTTTTTGAAGACTGAAAACTTTTATTCAATTACAAAGCTTATTTTTGACTATCATAGCAGTAATCTAATAACTTTCTAAATTGTACAAACATTATATTATTTCATTTCTTTAAATGTTGCTTAAGTCTGAGGAAGAAATTTGAAGTAGAAAGTTGAATTTCGTTTACACAATCGCAAATTGATCGAAGCACTAATAATATTTTATATAATAGGTTAAAGGTGCTAGCCCATTTCTGTACATCACTTTGAGAGATATTTTAAAATTGACATTGACTTCAAGTTATTCAGAATTGATCTAAGAATCAATGGACTGAGCTAATTAATCCGATTATACATTTATCTTTGGTGTATGTTTTAAAAATTTTTGACATTTTGGCAACTATTTTTTTAACTACTAAAACTTGACATTTTAACAAAAATACTAAAAATTTCATACTAAAATTATTAGTAAAATGCAACAGAAGATTTTGAGTTTGTAACTTTTGTAGTTTGCATTTATATTTGCCTTAAAAATAGTTTCCAAGCAATTATAAATGAATTGTTTTCGCTATTAAAAATGATTTATCGTAAAAGTCTCAAAATTATGAAAAGCAAAAAAAAACTACGTGAAATAGATCAAAGTCGCTCAAACTTAATGTTACGCAAAAGTAATGTATGTATCATTAATAGTTTATAAAAGGCTTTGTAACATGTTTTGCATTTAATTAATTAGGTTCACATAAATTCAAAACCATTCCAGGCCATAATTTTAATAGCGAAGACAATTTAATATATTTTTTAATAATTGTAAAAGTAGTTTTGAATCGTATTTATTTCGTTTCCAGAAATATTTATCTGATTAAAACTTAGAATTTCCAGTACTACTTTTTCTGATCTTAAAATACTACTAGAAAACATTTGATAACAATATTAAAGAAATTGGCTTTTACAGGCCATCAATACCGTTGCCTTTTATGCCAATTGCTGTCCAAATACCTACTGAATATGAGAAACATATCACAGTTTTACAACTTTCAAGTGCACCGAGCAAATCACGCAAAGCTTACGGAAATGCCCGGGTGAAAGTTCACGAAAAAAATCGTTCAAAATACAGTGCAGCTCAAAATAACGACAGAAATAGGTCTGATAATATCTAAACTTAATGGAATGTTACAATAGTGTTAAATATCAAATAGTTTTTTGAAAGTAACTGTCCTTATTTTACATGAGTTTTTTTGTTATCAAAATTAATTTACGAAAACTTTGTAAACTCTTCATAGTTATTTTTCTAATGACAATCTTACTTTAATAGTGACTGTCCTTTTATAATAACTATGCATGCCTTTGAATTTACTTTGAGATCGATGAACTTCAAAAAGTAACATAAAAAACTAAGAAAATTGAAATAATCACAAAATGTTGCAGTTTCGATGGAGAAAACTTCGATAAAAGCACTACTCCGTTTAAATCCTCAAAATATACAGCCAAAGGTTGGATGGCAATTTGCATGTTATCAGCTGCAAATCTTGGTAGCACTACAGTATACAGTTGCATTGCCCCTTTTTATCCAAATGCAGTCAGTTTTGAATAATTCAACTACTTTGCTTCAAATTGCAATATTTTTCAATTAATTCATTTGTATGAACAAGAATCCCAAATATAAAGCTTTATTTCCAAAACTTTGGCTACTTGCTTTTCAAGTTCTTTAAATTCAGTGTTGTGGATTTAGAGAAACGTTCTTTTTAAAGAATATTGTAAGAAGTTTTATTACTATTTTTAAATCAGTTGTGTTTAAAACTCATTTTACTGTCATACTGCTAGCACAATAACTTTAAAGATGAAAACTCGTTCTACTTTTACTTTAGCTTAATTGTACTGGTTTCAGGCAAAAGTCAAAGGTCTAGGAAGCTTTGAAACAGGCATTGTATTCGGGATTTTTGAGCTAATAATGTTTTTTGCTGCTCCGCTTTTCGGAAAATATGTAAGTTCTGAGAAAATTTGCTAACATTACTTCTGCAATATCTAAATAACAAAACAAGCCAATTTTTGAACTTAATATATTTTGACAGATTTAAGATAATATCATAAGCTAGCAAGAATTGTTGTATTATATCTTAAAATTAAAATATTGTCAATATTGCTACTGTCGTTGTTACCTTTTCTGTATCTTTTATCTGTAACTTGTAAATAAACAAGGTTTTGATACAAATTTTGCAGATGTCAGTCTTAGGACACAAAAGAATGTTTGTTTTTGGTATCGCTGTTACTGGTACAACTGCTATGCTTTTTGGGTATATTACTTTAAACGGAAGAATTCAAATTCTCTAATTCATTTCACCGTTATAATCAAGATTATGTGGATAATTACGAATTCATTATCATGTGATTTTAGCTTCTTAAATTACATTGAGTCATCGTCATTATTCTTCTGGTGTTCAGTAACTATTCGCATTGCTGAAGCAGTTGGTGATGCCGCATTCGTAACTTCGTCGTTTGCAATCGCTGCGAAACGCTTTCCCGGGCGTGTCGCAACTATTATTGTAGGCTATTTATGAATTTGTGCAGTGTATAATTTATGCATCGAGATTACCAAGCAAACATTAAGGATAGTAAAAAATTGATAAATTTTTTTGCATTTAATCATATTACAAACTTGAAAATTCTAGTATATATATCTCAATTTCGCTTCTCTCATTTATATTCATCACTAATAGATTGAAAAAGTTGCAAAAATAGCAGTAAAAACAATACACATTATTAAGTTTTCATTACAAAGTAAACAGCGCAAATAAAATTACAAAACAAAAATGCTAACAATTGACAGAAGCATGAAGTTATTTTTTGATAATTACATGCCTGTATAAAAATACAGCACATAGGCATGTGTATCGAATCTTTGCTTGCTTTGACCTTTAGAATTAAGACCGTTGCTTTGAGTCTGAAAGATCACAGCAAGCAAAAATCAGTCAAGAAATTAGCTTGAACAACTAATGGATAGAAATAATGATCAAAATGTATGTAGCAAAAATATTTTTGTCATACATATTTGGTCATTATTTCTATTCATGAACAATAACCAAAAATTCTACTAATCATTCTAAGCACTTCGACTTTACATAGAAATTTTTGGCAAAAAGTACAATTTATTGATTGTCTGAAGAGAATTTTCCAGTTCATCGCTCATCTCAGAATGTTAATGATTATTTTGTTTCGTAGAAATTACTAGTTTGATAGAAATCAAGGCCGACTTAGAATGAAATCATTCAAGGGAATACTGGAGACATTTGCTGGACTTGGCTATACTGCTGGTCCTCCTCTCGGTGGAATGCTTTATGAGATCGGTGGTTTTCAATTACCATTTCTTGTCTTGGGACTTGTTCTTCTATTTATATCATTACTTGCATATTTCTTGATTGAAAAAATTGATGGTATATGCTTTTTGTTTAATCAAATCTGTATTTGAATTTCAATGCCATTAATTCATTTAATTCATAAAATAATTCAAATTGATTTACAAGTTCTGAATGGATTAATTTATTGAACAATTTCAAAGATGATATAGCTATGAATGGTAAAGATATGCTCGGGATGTTGAAAATACCTGTATTTTGGATAATGATTTATGCTGTTTTTTTGTGTGCCATATCGCTATCATTTCTGGACCCGACCTTAGCTCATCATTTAGAATCGGTACTGTTTATCTGAAAATTTTAAAATAATTATTAATTCATTCGATAAATTTTATTGTACACTCTGGTACTTAACAATAATAGTTTTTTCACATAGTTTATAATTATTTTAGAATTTGCTTTTCAAATTCTAAAGAAATATTTAACCTTCACTTACACTTTTCATGTATTTCTAAGCTTAAGATTTTTTCATTTTGATTTATTTCCAACTTTTATTTCATGACAAAAATTTTCTAAAACTAATACAAATGCTATGGTAAAATACGAAATTATAAATATTATTTAAATGAAATTCTATAGGAAAAAATTTAATTTTTCAAACTTTCAGTTCAAACTTTCGACAACTGTCGTGGGATTAATGTTTTTGCTGTGTGGTGGAATCTATACGATAACAGCAATGTTTTGGGGCGTAATTGTTGATAAATTTAGCTGCCACCGGGCAATATTATTTTTTGGTGCTACTGCTGTAGTATTAAGTATGGTTATGATTGGCCCATTACCTTTGTTGAAAGTTGAAAAGTAACTTTTTGTGCTAAATTCAATAAAATATAGAATAGCAAATTAATAAAATTGATAAATAAGTTAGGAGACTTTCGGATACAGTTTGATGGTTGGATATAATAGAAATCGCAGTGATATAATTACATTTGTCTTAATAATTAGTTGCTAAAAATTATTTAAAAATATTTCAAGAATGCAACATTTTTAACTGCTTGTTACAATCATTTTTGTGAATATAAATAAAACAAAATTCTGTCTGGCTTCCAAAGTCGCTGAAGGAGACTTTTGGTTTTTTAAAGCTTCATGAGCACATTATTTTTAATAATAAAAAGATAGAGAATATAAATTCCGAGCAAATTTTATAGACAAATAACAAAAAGTGTTAATAAATATAGCAAAGAGATTAAAATTTTGTACTTTTAAAATGGGTTTACTTTTTTTTTAAGAAAAAATGCTCAAAAAAAATCTGAGATGAGATATTGCGATCAAAAAAACAGATAGAATCTTTTTGTTCGCAATTGTGATTCATTTGAATCAGTAAGACAACTGTGAACATCATTTGTTATTTGTTTGTAAAAAAATGAAAAATATGTTCTGGAAACCAAAAAAATTTTTAACAATCGCTATTTCTAATAAATTATGTGACTGGAAAATTTTCATTTTAAAGTGCTAAAAGTGAATGATTCAACTTTTTTCAGAAATTTGGCTTGGATTGCGATTGCTTTAGGTGTGCTTGGCGTAGCTGCAAGTGCCATATACATTCCAACTTTTCAAGCTTGTATTGATGCTGTTTGGTACAACATTTAAGATCACATTTAAGATTAAGACAAATTAAGCTTAGACTATAATGAAATCAAATTGGAAATTCTATATAAATAATACTTGCGAGCAAGTAAAGAGAGAGAATCGCTTAGACTGGCCAAAAAATCGTAGCTGTGATTGAGTGCTGCGAAAATATAAGAAAAAGTATGTGAGTGTCTAAGAATAGCTAATGTAATAGAAAACAAAAACAACAAAGAGGTTGAAATCAGAGCAAGAAAAAGATTGAGAAAATGAGTAGAGATGTGTGAATAGCATAGTGTTGGGGACGACAAAGATTATAGAAGAAGTGTATGGTGCATTTGGGACTTCAAGATAAAAGCATAAGACATTATTTATTATTATTATTATTATTTCACATCTAGAAAAGATCTTGTTACGTTAATTTTAATATTGAAATAACCAAACATTTAGCTGAAAAGTTGTGGGTGTTTAATTGGCGGTTATTGGATTCGGAAATAAGTCTTAAAATTTACAACTTTTGTAGTGAATACGGTTATGAGGATTCAGCGCAAACATATGGATGTGTTTCAGGTGTTGTGCAGTCCGCATTTGCTTTTGGGTAAGCTATGATGATGATTTATAGATTTTTTTAAGTTTATCTTCAAACTTACTCACTTTCAATGTCAAAATTTAATTTCAAATAACTTTCAGTTCATTCATCGGTCCTACGATTGGTGGCTTATGTGCTGAATGGATTGGTTTCGCATGGACAGCTGCTATCATAGCCTTATTAAATATCATTTTTGTTAGTTTTTGCGATAATTTTAGAGTGAAATGAAAAATTATAGATTAGAATTTCATTTCGATAATAGTACTTTTGTGCTACCAATCATATGATTTATTCTCTATAACATCATATGTGAATTGCTCCCGAAAATTCAGATTCATTTAAAATTTTGGTTCAATTAGCGTTTTTAAGGTTGCTGTAACAATATGTTTCGATGCGATTTACAGTAAAAGCAGCAGCAGGCTAAATCGCTGCAATCGAAAAAAGTCAGGTCGTAATAGTTGATTGTTTTGTCAATTATTGTAAATATACTATAAATATTTTAATAGAAATATGTGCTAAATACATCACCTTTTTTCGCCAACAGCTGAAAAAGATTCCTGATGAACAAATTTGATGTCAGTTGCTATGGCTTTTATTTAATGCCAAGAAACAAACGTTTATACGAAAATGTTGTTTTGTTTGGAATTCATTATTAAGTGATAAACAATGCAATTTAAAATCTTTGCAAGCAGAACTCGTCATTTAAAATGAAGCATTTAAGTAAATGTAGTATATAAGAAAAAATATACAACTTTATTTAACTTTGAAATATTGCTTTTCTCATTTTCAATGAACGAACTATATGCTTTCGAATATTGCTGACATTTGCATACGACCATTTCACAAGATAACTTTTGTATAGAAAGTATGCTTGGATATAAGTTGAAAACATTAAAATTAAACTTAAAGTTACTAGCAATTATAGTTTGTTACAGGGAAAAGTTTTGATTTTATTATTTTTAAAACTTATGTTTGTCTGTGAGCAGACGTAAGTTTTGATTTTATTCCTTCACGTTTTAGACCTCAAACTGATATCATAAAGTTTCCGAAGAAGAAAGATCAGATCAAATAAGATAACATTTTGTTGCTCATAATCTTTTGTGAATAGCATAATATTACCAGAAACATCGCTTTGCGGCATTTACAAATTAAAGTAACAGCTTTATCAGCTATTGCATTTACCGAAATTATCGCTTGCACATCCTTTGACCTTTTCTACTTTATTTTCCTTATACCTGAAGAATATACATATTATAACTGATATTTTCAAGTTCTAAAATAAATAATATCTGGTAGACTAAAGAATTTCTAGTCACTCGTTGAATACATCAGATTCAAGTTTGCAATGCAGATCCAATTTTTCATTAATAACACTTGAAATCCTTCATATTTTCATTTTTCACTTCTGATTACATGAAGTAAAGAATGATGCAATGAGTAGATAGACTAATTGTTGCAGTAACAATGAATACATACATATATTTGGGTGTAAAAATTAGTTATATCACGACATTTGCCGTAATTTGATATAGTGAGAGGAATAACTTGCAAGTGAGTAAAATTTAAAATATTGCAGCAAAAGTGGCACTTTTGTCATTACTGCTGCTTATTGTTACTAGTATTATTATCACAACAGAGTAAACAGACAAATATACAAAATCTAACAAACAAAAAGATTGACATGATATCAGAAGGAGATTGAAGTGATAACTATCTGATAGCATTTGAATATCTTGTGAATAAATTCAGACTAGGAATGAAGAATCTGTGTAAATATGTTTGAAATTCAACGGAAAACAGAAAATTATTCACAAGATTTCAGTGGATTTCACTGCAGTACTGTGTCACAACAGAATTACTCATGACGTGTTTGGTTGGATAAAAGACTACAAGTAGTCGTAATATTGTTACGTTTCCAGCTAGAAAAAAAGCGTCATACTCATCGAACTGCTTACTTTAACTAAAATAGAATGATGCACATAAGAAAAAGAATGCTGCTAAAATTTTCGTTCATTTTTCAGCAAGAATCTTAAATTTTAAGATTTCTTGCCATTTTTTTATTTGTTTTTACTGATTATTATTCAGAATTATTAATTATGTAACTTAGTAATGAAAGTACTACATAAATTTATGCACAAAAGATTAAATTTTGGATTCAGAACTAGAGCTAAATAGCTGAAAATACATCTGAATCCACTGAAAGCATCAGTCCATCACTGCTACGAAGGCATGGCATGTATAATTAATGATTGCCTGCAACCTCCACTTCATTCATTCATCATTCTTTCTCTTCTCACAAATCTGAAATATGCAAGTTTTGTCTCAGATGCAAATTTTTCCAGGTTCTATTCTAGAAAAATTAATTGTTGGATTCAAAACTCAAACCCACTTGTACTCGAACTATAATTTTTTTTAAAGTCAAAAGTAACGAGAGATCATGTGTATCAGTTGTAGAAGTGAATGAATGACTTATCCGTCTACAACTAATTGCTGTTGTGAAGGTTAAAGGTAAAGATGATGAGAAAACATAAAGTTCAGCTAGCAGAGAAAAATAGCAAGCTAATAGTAAATTGTAAGCGTCGATAATCAATGTTTATGAATATTTTTGTGCAAAAATTCCGCAGAAAAGGAACAGCTGTGTAGATGGAGTAAGTGTAGACGGATAGTTAGGCGGATAGAATGCAAGATGAATGGATGGATAATCGTTAAGAGGAAAACTTGAGCTAGTAAGACTCTGAGGTCGGTCGGCTAGCGTTACCTCTGGTCAACCTTTACCCTAAGCTCAGCTCTCTTTTTCCTCACATTTTCAAACTTCGTTCCAATTAGCTAAATAATTTAGTACTTTTTACTCATGTTCTTTATCATATTACAAATGTAAATTTTAAATCAAACTCACGCGTCAAATGTTACTCTTGTATTTATAACAGTGCTGTTTTTCCAATATAGCACTTTTCTAGCTTTTTTTAATCTCTTATTTATCACTGATTATTTTTCAAAAGCACAAAAATTCCTTATCAGTATTATTTTAACAATAAAATTTGTGTAAAAATACATTTACTTTATGGTTATTTAAAGAGTCTAACATTAACTTTGGTTACTTTCTGCTTGACCACTATTACACGCTTATCATACTTTCTTGAGAAGTTTAGTTTTGACTTATAAAACTAGCATGACACAATTTTTTTTAAAAAAAAGCATAGAAACACTTAATTTTTAATCAGTGTAGTTGTTGAATAAACTTTTTACTTTTTATCAATTACTTAAATCGACATTTATCTTTTAGAATGAGCGATTTGGCAGATTAACTATCAAAATTTGAAATTTGATTCATAACAGAAGCTCAGACAATACGGCGAAGTTTCCATTAAGACTAGAAATTAGAAACTACTTTAATGATTCCCAATGTTATCTTTTATAAATTTTGATACTTAAAGTTTAGTTTATAGTGAAACTGTTTGTTGGGTACGGTATGACCTACAAACAAAATTTGATTTACAGTATAACGTGTAAATTCTTATGTCTGTGTTCTGTGTGCCACCAGTGTTTCAATATTGTAATTTTTGACTTTTGACTTTTGACATATTTGAGTGACTTCAAGGAGACAAAAAAATTAGATCTTATTGAAGGCGTGTGAAACTAGCGAGGTTGAAGGAGTGAGCTGCAAGATCATATCATTGGTATCCGTAAAAAAAATTAACAGTGAATGAACTGATACGTCTGAAAATTGTTTCGAAAATTAGTTCAAAATTTTTTTATAAAACTTCATATGTCATTTGTGTCTAATTTTTCATTTTAAAAATTTATTATTAGCAAATTTGCTTCAGAACAACGTTTAGTTTTATAAAATTCTCAATTCAAACGAGTAATAGTCAACACTTTTGTATTAAATAACCAAGAAAATATTTGTAATTAAAGGAGAATATGGCAAAGTCATAATGATTATAATAAATTCAAATATCACTTTTAACATTTTTATTTGATTCGTTTCCGTTTTTGCTCAGACAGCCAAAATTATTTAAATTTTTTTGCGGTTTAGAAATTATTGAGGGAGCAGTTTATGATTGAAATTTGAATATTTATTTTGAATTTGAACTCGAAATTTTTTCCTTATGAAATTTATACTGTCAAAATTAAAGACTTGAAGAGACGTTGTGGAAACTGCTCGAAACTTCGCCTGGATCAGACGTATGTCCGCATCTTATTTGTAGATTTTTTGTGATTCATAAATTTTATCAGTCAACAAAGACGATCAAAAAACCTATGTGAGTAGTCGTTCACATATTGTATTGTCTGGGTCAGTTATAGCTGACCTATGGCTATAATTAGAATTCGACATTTTACGAACCAAAAAAACAAATAACTTAGAAAACAACTAAGTGATGCTTTAATGATTTATCCATTCACATTTTTATATTTGGAGCTTTTTTAATTTCTATCAATTTTAATCAAATTATCTTTTTTCTCGAATTACTGAAAAAAAATTAATTCATATTTTGTCCTAAAAATAAGTATGCTGATCAAGAATAAATATGTCTCGAATCAGGAATCAGATTTTTTCTTAACGTGGAGGACATAAGCGCAAACTTCATCACAATCCGCATAATCGTTTTTTCCTTATTTTTTTGATTTAATTTCTTACTGTAACGTGATTATTTTATCACTTGCTTAATTTGGTTTTCTTCACTTAAATTGTGTAGTTTGATTTTGCGGACATGTTTCCTACTTTAAGAAAAGATAAATGCAGTATGCAGTAGTGCTTAAGTTCATGAGTTAGATGCACCTGTTGATCAAAGAGGTCAAGCAACAAATCCACCAGATGTATACACCATAGCTGGCATCTGTTGCACTGTTGTTAGCACGTGTTGACGTAATCGCTTGACTTTTACTTATTTTGTTCCTCTAATAACTCACTTTGTACTTTAAATCAGAAGAATTTTTTGTGAATGACTGTTTACTTTATCTAAGGCGTAAAGTAATACTACTTGATAAAAAGTAACTACTTGAGAAGTGGTAGAGAACAGTACACTTGAGGAACAAAGCCTACTTGATTTGAACCCAGTTATCCTGGAAATGAAAATTAAATAAGATGATTTCATATTTTTCGAAGGATCATAAAACCAAAAATAACTCTATAAACAAAAACAGTAATTGTAGTAAGAATCAGTATGATAACGATTCGTATTGTGTACTTTTTATAAACTCGTTTGAAAAAGGTAATATGCTAATAATAGTTATGATAATTCTGATTGATGATTCTCAGAATTATAATTCATTAAACAAAAGCAAATCTCAAAGTTTTCTTTTAAAATTTGGCTCTTTCAATGATATTTGTTTGAAATTACAATTTCTGTGGTCGAAAAAAGCTGCTATTTACTTACTTAATCATGACAATTTAGTTTGCGTGAAAAACGTGAAAAAAATTTAAGAAGGCAAAGGATTATTTCTTGTGATTTTATACACTTTCTGTTCATTTTACGAGCTCTCTGATCAGTTTTAAACCATCAATCGAAACTGTTTTGATATAAAAAACAGTTTCGATTGATGATTTTGATATAAAACAAATGCATTTTCATTCAGGTTTTTTCTTGTTTTGTGCACTCAATCAGCTTTACAACTTGAAGGACTTTTTTAAATGTAATGCTAACTTTTTGAATATTATATTTGTGTGTCATACAAACTGATAAAAATAAACTTGAAGTATATTTAACTGTTCGAATGTTCAGATTTAGAATGAATGATCAAAAATGCAAGTATTAAATTTGAAGAGTTTCATTTGAAAAAAAATTTTATCAAAAAAAATTGTTAGCAAAAATTATGAATGATCAAAAATGCATCAAAATTTTGAGTTATCTGTAAGAAAATATGTAACGAATAAATATATTTGTGAATGACAAAAATTGTTCATTGTGTACATAAACGCGTTCTAAGAGGATTAGTTAATAGCTACAAAAATCATATGAGATGCATTCAGTCATTAGCATTGTTTATATTTAACTTCTCGATTATACCCTAAAATATTACTTAGTTTATGCAAAAAATGCCCAACAGACTTCCAACGCAAACAATTATTCAATACCTTAAAGTATCGATTTTAAAAAGTTTCCTTTTAATTTTTATCCGGAAAAAATCACTTTTTTTAATCATTTTTTAATGTCATTTCACTTATATTTATAGCAGTATAAATTCACTCTGTCTGCTTTTGGTCGTTAATTAATTTCACGTTCGTTATTGTCTTTGACAGATACATACGTACTGTAAACTTCTCGATATTTGTTATTGAATGCAAAAACAAACACATCTCTGTGGAGGACTGATAAGATAACTCTATCAGCTATTAAAAATTGAATAAATGATAATGAAATTTTTATTGTTTGTAAGCATATTTTCAAGTAATAAATGGATTAATTAAATAACAAATTACTTAAGTTTCTTTGAAAATTATTCTGAAACTTTAAGCAATAATTGTAAGATCAAAATTGATGAAGTAGCGAGGCAGAAAATACAGTATTTGTTTTTCAATCAATCTCATTTGTTATCTCTGACGAAGTAATCAGTCGATATGAAAATATTTCATTATTTAAATTAATGTATACAAAAGATATTTCAAATAATCATTTACTGACATAAGTGAATGTTTATAGGAATTTTGCAGCAAATACAATTCAGCGAATGAAAATGTTTATAATCAAAACGAAAATAAAATTTGAAAAGATGCGAAATTATGAATTAATTAATTGCTTAGAAAATACATATTTGATAATAAAAAATTAATTTATTTGCAAGGGATTGTGTACTTGATTCCATTCAGGCATTTTGGGGCTCTTGAAAATTGCATCGTTTAGATCAAAATCACATCATTTAGATCAAAATCATACCACTTGGATGAGTTCAAAATAGATCATTGTGGACTATATCCTATCAAAATAGATTTAGAAACACGAACGATTAATTAAGTAAGCAATGAAAATCCAAATTCAAAACAAAAACAAGCAATAATTTCAGCGTTTGTATTTAGTCTAGATTTAGTTTTTTTTTTTTTTTTTTTTTTTTTTAATAAAAGACTATCAGAGTGATAATTTTGAAAGTTTTGTTTAGGCTTTGAAATTATGCAAATATTTCTGTCAATGATTGCAAAAATTGTAGCAAAACTTACATTATTAAGAATTTCAGAATAGTTGCAAAGTCAAAGCCAAAAAAGAATAAAACGTTCAAGCAAAAATATTCAAATAATGATTTATCATATTTTC
Source organism: Thelazia callipaeda (assembly GCA_900618365.1). Classification (NCBI taxonomy): domain Eukaryota; kingdom Metazoa; phylum Nematoda; class Chromadorea; order Rhabditida; family Thelaziidae; genus Thelazia; species Thelazia callipaeda. The sequence continues at coordinate 36,978 of UYYF01004384.1, forward strand.
TAAATTGCTAGAAATATCAGTTTTTTATTTCAAAGTATTTTTAAATAATTGTTGTACATTTCTACAACACATCTAACTAAAAACACTTTTTGTATTTCAAACAAATTTTTGTTTACTGCAAATGCAAATGCGTCAAATGCTGCAGCTTTTTCAAATGCATAACAATTTTTCCGAGTAGAATTCTTTTTTCACTACAGTGAATCTTAGATCACTTCTGTGAGTCATATACACTTTTTATAATTTCTTCATAAATTGATATCTAACAGAAACTTCCGAAAAATTCATACTAATATTATGAATTTTTTTTTTTCATTTTTTTTTCAAAAGTTGTGAATTTTGAAAAAATTTTCTCAAAATAACTGTTCAATGTTTATTGATACTAATCTCAAGTATTTATGTATTTAACAGCCACGTCTTCTTACTAAGCATTGTGCATGACGTGAAAAGCGGTAGTTTTCTTCGTCAATTCAAGACAAACGCAATTTTAAACGGAATGAAACTCTTGCCACCGATTCGTATTCAATTTCAATCATATAAAAATATTTTATGACTTGGAAACTCTAAAAAATTTTAAAGTTGCTAATATTGTAAATTTTTGATGTAAAAAAATAGTTTAAAAAAAAAATAGTCAGCCAAATTAGTCACTGCACTCAAATATGCGTAACTTGAGAGCACTGTTTTAATTTAGCTTTCAGCTGATAAGAATAATTTTTAAATGTTTGGACTTTGCAAGAATCATCGATTTTTTTGTAGATTCATGACTTTCTATCAATAATCCTGTCTAATCATATGTGTTTAAACAGATTCTCATGTACTGATAAATTCTTCAGATCAAACTTTCCAAAGTTCATCAATTTTAATACAGTTTCAAGTCAAATTTTGAATAGAAGTTAAAAGCGTAACTGTTTGCATTGATAATTTTAACACAACACTTTTCGCTTTTTGTAATATCATAAATTGATAGTGATTAGTAATATTTTCAGAGATTATCGCTGTATAATTAATTATCTGAAAAAAATTTTTGTCACAGTGCGAAATTAATTAACAGATAATTAAAAGTTTTTGCATACATTCAAAATCATTGCATGCAAGCAAATTTTTATTCAAAATATTGTCTCGCACGAAATTAACACACATTTTTACTTTCATTTGCTACAAAAAATTGCTTTCGTTTTTGTCATTATTAACTATGAAGTCTGTTCAGACTGATTTATGATTGATACGATTAGATACTAATATTGCCTTTTGTTAAAATATAAACAAATTAGATAAAGCAACTCAGAAACATTATTGTTCACCTCTGAACCCTCTGTGCAAAGTGTTTAGTCTTTGACATCAACAATTATTTAGAAAATTTTTGCTAATATTTAGCTTACAATGCAAATAAAATTATTTAAGTAGGGAATTTGGATTTATACGAATATTTCTCTTCAATTTATCAAAATTAAATACCTTAATCGTAAATAGCTGGAATTTTTTAACATTTTGAACTGATTAAAATTTATTCAGGCTCCTAATGCATGAACTGATGAATACTCTTAGCAATGTTATCAACAATTTTAAACACCTTTCATTTTTGTCACTATTAACATTTTAATATTTACTAAGAATGCAAATTTTGTTTTCAGAAATGGATATATTTGAGATATGAGTAAGGTTAGATATGTAACTATTTTCTTTACTGCTAAATGATAATTTATTATCTTTTATATGGAATGATTCATGAATCTTTATTTCTGCAATTATTAATTTCTACAAAGAATGATAGATAGTTTATGAATGGAACTTTTAGAAATAATTTTGCTATCCATCCATCCATCTATCCATCTATCCATCCATCCATCCATCCGTCCATCCATCCATCCACCCATTCATCCGTCTACATGAGTTGTGTTTTCTGCATGATAGATATTAATACGGTAAAGAAAGAAAACATTTTGATTGAGTTGAATTGTAGAAAAAAAATGCTGTTTTCAATTTTCATATTCTTGTAAAAATTTTTTGATTTCGCGTAGATAAAATCGAAAAATATTTCGGGATAGTATTTTATGAGTAATTTTCCACAAATAATTTTTCTTATTTTTGATTCTTTAATATCTTTGAAGGCTAACTTTAGTCGACAGTTAAATATACTTTTCCTCAGATTGCAAGCAGTGTTAATCTGTTTGTCTTACAGCTGTTACTCACTTCATCACAGCTTACATTTTTTGCTCAAATTTTACAGAATACTTCTCTCAAGTAAGCAATATTCACTTCAATTCTCTTTTTTAGATAAAAAATTTGATTAATATTATGCATACAAATAAAATTTTGATTGGTTTTTAAATTAACTTCGGATTTATTAATTTGTTGTAATTGAATACTCAATTTAGCAGTCAGTGATTCACTACTGAGTCTCGATATATTCAGCAAAATATCTTGAATTTTTGCATTGCTCATATCTGATAGCTAGCTAAACAAGTGTGGAATATTTATTCTTTCACTAATTTATTAACTGATTACATCTATCCAACTTTTACCTTGGATATTGATACTTAAAATATCGAATTTTAGATTTGGATTTGTCCATATTGTTTACTTCCCTATTTCCTATCTTTTTTTAACTTTTTTAATTTTTGCATCTTATTTTTTCTACTTCGGTGGAAACAGTTAGATAATGGACATTTATATTTGCACGCATTCGTTTTGAATTGTGCACTACTATATCAACATCAGTTTTCTTGGAGCTATTAACGCAAAACCTTTATGAACGAAAAATTTTTTAGAGTTTTCAGTGGTCAACTGAGTAATTAATTGTATAAAATTTATTAGTGATTTGAGAGAGGCCGCAAATGTTCAAATTAATAGATTAAAATTTCTTCGATCACATCACTGATAGTTTTTTTGCTCCAAAACAAATGCACTGAATGAAATCGACTTGATCTTTTGGTCTAAAAACTTGCAGTTATTTTATAGTTCAGTTGATGAGGTCATAAATAATTTATTACTGTGCATTGATAAATGTTAAAATAAAAAATTAGTAGGGTTTATTTCCATAGAATACATTCACTTATACAATTATATTTTGTGTGAAAAATAAAAATGTAAAAATTTTAACGTATAAACCAAATTTAAAAGCATTTAAGTGCTAATCACAAATCGTAATTCGGTTACGATCGCTGTTATTTTTTTATCATAATTCAATACAGTTTTTTGCATATATATTTGACAAAATTTTTGCATTTCAGTCAGTGAAAAATGATTGTTCGGTTATATTTTCTGGCTGCTTTGATAAGCATTGGCGCAGTTGGTAAGCTGATTTCCAAGAATTTCTTAAAATTATCTTGCTTTTAATTACAAATAAATAAACGCTTTATTAGTAATTATTTTTGATGCTTTAGATCCAGATTCTGATCAAGATATATGTTTCAAAGGCGCTAGAAGTTGTGGTTCCTGTCTAGTACTGCATCATGAATGTGCATGGTGTCTTGATCCGGTTTGTTCATAATTGATCAGAAGTAATTGCAGTAAACAAATAGATGAATAGTTTTGTTAAATAATAATTTTCATTTACTTATGAATTCGTTAAAATTAAATACATTTTGATAATTACTTTTAATGTAAAAGTTATTGAATTTGCAGAAGAACTAGTAATTATGAAGTTTTTTTCGTATTTGTAAATCTTTTCAAAAAATTAATAATTAGCAAGTTCATATACTGTCATTTGGGAATTGTAAGTAATTTTAGCATTCAACAAATTTGGCTAAGGATTTTTTTGTATTTTCCAGGATTTTATGGGTTCAACGCGATGTATGCAACAATCAAAATTAAAAACTAAGTGCGATAATTCGTTTATTCACGCTCCAAAATCTCAGCTAGCAGTCGCAAAAAATGTATAGTTTATTTCGTCTAAAATTATCTCAAAGCTTAGTCTTTCGATTCTGAATCTTTTTTTTCTGATGATTGACATCAATGTAACATTGCAGTTTTAATTCAATTTCAATTTCAAACACGAACATCTATTAAGCATTAGTAATTATAGTATGTTATGTTATTACTCCAAGACAGATAAAGTTTATATTATTCTATATCACTGCCAGGTATAAGTATTATTAATAAATAATCACTGCAAAATTTTTTAAAATCATTATCAAAATACTTGTGCTGTGAAATGAGGCAATTTGCTATAGCAGTTATATATCTACCAACATTTATTGCTTACAGGTCGAACGACTCGGAGTTTCAACAGATGACGCTAAAGTAATTCATATTGAGCCATCCACTGTTTACGTCAAACTCCGGAAAAGTAATACATTATTTTTGTTTACATAATTTTTATCAAATATTATTTACTACCAAATTAGTCAGTTGGAACATTCTGATCGAAAAACTGCTTCTGCCAATTGTAGTTACTCATAGCGAAATTTTTTGACTAAGTTAAAATTTCGAAATTTTACACCTTTGACCTCAACAATTAATATTTATCAATAATCATTATTTAAGTTTTTAATTGCACAGCAAATACATGATTGTGTCAGAGTTTAATAATTTAATAATTGTAGCTTGCATGAATGTAATTGAGTACTTTATTTAGGCTTATTTATCATTTAGGTAACTAAGTTTCGAATTTCGTTCGGATTGCTGTAGAGTTTAATTTCTCACATCATTACTGAATTATGTAGTTCTGAAAGCGATTATTGCACTTCTGAAAGCAGCATATTTGCATATTCATGATTCCTAAACAATTATGCACTGCAAAAAAATAAAATAAATTATAATTAAATTAAAGAGCAAAAATATAGTATAGTTATATTTGCCTCATTGTACTGCTTGAATAGTTGGGACAACTGCTAAAGTGTCAAGTACATTATGAATTTGTGTCCATTTATTGACGTTATTAATTTTAAATGAAAAAAAGCTTGCAATCAGTTGAATGCAAAAGTTTGTTTATTTTTGTTGTGAAAAATTAGTGCTAAAATTTTTTTGATTTTATACAACTTTGTAAAGCAGAAAAAAAAACAACAATGCTACCACGAAAAGTAGTAATAATTGTAGTAATAATTCGTAATAAATAAGTATTATAGTTGTAGCAGTTCAGTAACAACTGTTATTACTATTATAAAAATAGTTATTTAGAGTTTTTTTTTTAAATATTAGGGAGGTCGGCGAGCAGGGGTCATATGTGTATATAGCACACAAAGAGGAAGAATAAAAATGACAATTATAAATTAGTCAGTTCGAAAATTTTTACAAAGATTTAACATAATAATAATAATCACTGCAAAAAGTACACAAATGCCAACTGTTTAATAAACAAAAATAAGTAAATGCTCCATTTTCATTAAGTAGACAAATCTATCTATCAATTGTGTATTCTTGCCAGACAAGCAAAGATCTCAAATATTTTAAAAATTCCATAAAAAATTATGAGCTTTCAAAAGTATACTCACTTGGAAAATGTGCACTTTAATGTTAATTTTGCTTATTACTTCAACAATAATCTACAGATTCCGTGAAATAGTAATACTGACAAAATAGTTCGTAGAAACTTTTACAGCCATTATAATTGCTAACAATAACTGTGATAAAAAAGGTTGTGTATATGCAAATAAGAATGAATTATTTTATCACTTTGTAGTGATTAGAAGGACAATTACTTGAAAATAAGAAACTGTTCAGTATCTACAAAAATGATAGAGTGATGCTTGCATAAGTATGGAATCAAGTGAGATTCAGTTAATATTTTCTTGGATTCAGAACCTTTGTAATTTGATTTCAAGTTTTTGCTGTCTAAAATTTCTTCAATAAATTCAAAATGTTTATTTTTGGTCAAGCATTTATTTATTTAATCTTCTTCACGCATGCGATATTTGCTAAAAAATATATAATATTTTTGAAATAAGGAATTTTCTGGCATTTATAAACTGCATAAAGTTTCATTTTTCTTCAAGAATAAAACAGACTTGAAAGAGACATTTACTTTTACAGTTATTAAAGTTTCAAATTTGAGTAAGTGAAAAGTATTTGTTGAGCAGAAATTCAATTAAAAATTCAGCATTACATCAATATGTTCAAAATTGTATCAATAATGTAATTCGTATGAATTATTGTTTCAGTGGATAATATGAGTGTATCGTTCAAACATTTGCACTGGAAATATGTGATGGACGGTTTTGAACTACGCTTCAGTAATCTGCAGCCGGAAGATCTCGAGGTGACTTTCGAGATTATGTGCGAAGGGTTTGTTTTATTTTTTACAGTATTCTTTTGATTAGCTTGATATCTCTGAAATTATATAAGTTAAAGCAGAAATACAAGTAATAAATATCACATAATTTTATTACTGTCAATTTGAGATTTAATCTAATTAATTCAATCGTTTGTTTGTTTTTACTCAGAATTATACCGTTGAATCAAAGGGTTAATTGTGTTGCTTACACTGCCAATGATTAGTTTGATCACGTTAGATTTTTTCTTCATTTCGACTGTGCGTGACTTTTTTTACTCATCGTCAACTTATCTTCAAATTTTTCCAAAAATTGGACAAAGTTAAAACTAAAAGATATGCATGAATAAATATTTGCAGTGAACTGATACAAGGCACGAGATGTAAGAATGTTCCAATGGGTTCTGTTGTCGAATTTTATGCTATTTTTCATCTGAGAAGTTGTTCTGCGAGCGAAAATATTCCCGTTGCTATTGGTGTGTACGGCTATGAAGAAATAGTCGCTGCCGTTTACATTACGCCTTTTTGTTCGTGCGAATGCGAGAAGATTACAAATCATGTAAATTTTATATTCAAAAAATTTATCTTTTAAGATTTAACAAAATTCTTTGCGCAGTTTAAATTTTAAATTAATTGATTTGAACACTTTTGTAATTGGTTATTTATAATTTCTGCTACTTTGATTTATATGACATCAAAACGCAGTAAACTGCTTTAAATGCGTGCTGTGAACTAATAAAGCATGACAAGGGTCAGGCCCATGCTAAAAAAGTGGTTTTGCAGATAGAAGCTGCATCACAATGCAGTAATAATGGAAAATTAGTTTGCGGCTCATGTGAGTGTAATAAAGGTATGGGAGGAAAACATTGCGATTGTGATTTAGCCTATTATAATGTCAGCTCAACTAGTGAACTTGAAGCTCAGTGCAAAAGGTAGAGTTCATAACATATAGTAAAAATTCACGTACGTGTTTATGGGTTGTTGTTTAGGAGATAGAAGTTTGTTCTGTTTTCTGCCAAAAATGGTTAACATTTTAAAGCATAGTTACAGATTAATAAATTTTTTTAATTTTCAATTTTGTCAGAAAACCAAAATTTTTAATTATGCAATGGTTGAAGAAATTTTACAGAAATGCGGATGATGAAGAAGTTTGTAGTGGCAAAGGTCATTGCCAGTGCAATAAATGCGAATGCTTTCCTGGCCAAGTAATGAACTTTTGTAACTTTTTATGAACTCTATCAACTTTTTTAGTACGACCAATAATTTTTGAACTTTTACTTAAGAAAGACACAACTTATTTAGAGAATCAAAAAATAATTAAGTCAGTTAGTTTTATTCTCGTTCATATCGTTAATCACTGCGTTATTATTGCTGATGTGGTCAGCAAATGGAAAAGTTGGATTTTAAGAGATAATTTTTTACAAAATTTGATTGAATTTATTTTCAATTTATTTTCACTTATTTTGATCGTTCTTAGCAAAGATTATTTTTTCATGCTAAAATAAATACTATGAGTATCAATGATTAAGATTCAAATCGGTCAACAAATCGTTTATAAGTAATTAAAATCACTAATCATTACATGATTGTATTTCGCTTTATTACAACATACTTGACACATCATATTACTTATTCAGATGGAATTTTAACTATCAGTAAACTGACTTATTAACTGTGGAATAAATTGAAGTATTCACTGATTTAGTTTTAGCATTTTTATGGATTTCAAAGATTTTGAGTTATTCAAATTATTTTGAATATTTTGAAGCAAAAATTTTTAAGGCCAATGGGAAGTATTGTGAATGCAACGCTGAAGATGGCTATTGCCCCAAGGCAAACGGCGTAGAGTGTTCGAGTCACGGAAAATGCGTTTGTGGAGTGTGTGAATGTCGCGAAGGATACAGCGGAGAAGATTGTTCTTGTCATGCTGGCGACAGGCACTGCCCAGAATACACTGTGAATCCTGAAGAAATTCAATCAAGTTTGGTACTGTAATTTAAGTTTTGTGTAGTTTTTTTTAGCAATAAAATTAGCTTCAAATAAGTTTTGTTGTAAAGGTGCGAATAAGGTCACGGAATTCTAAATGACGTGAATTAAAATTAGGAAAAAGTTGAAGCAACTTAAAGCAAATATTTAATTGTAGGAAGAAGAAGGAGAAGACAAAGTCGACGAAACTGTCTTAGAATCAAGTAAAAGCTTGATAGTTTTCAAATTCATAAAAATCTTTTTTTTCTTGTTTCTTATGTCAATAAATTTCCGATTAGTTAGTGAGAAATTATGGTTTCCTTTTAAATGCAGTAAAATCAGGTCAACTTTTATTTTCCTGGCATGAAAACATACTTATGAAGGATTAAGTTCTATGCAGTTTTTGAACGCAAGTGGTAGTTTGCTCTATAAAGAACTTTTTAGAGATTTAACTTCTGATTAAATATGCTATTTTTATGAATTTATTTATTTTTCTATAATACTATTTTAATTAAAAAAGGTAATTTCTGTAATTTTTAGTATTTACTACTTTGAAAGCTAGGATTGTATTTGCAGGTAATGAAGCCATTGCATCAATATCAGATGGCCAAGAAATTAATAAAGATGATCAATCGGTAACACAAGGTGAAAAGATAGCATCTGAGATGGCAACTGCAGGAGGATTAACTTTAACGTTGTATCAACTTTTTCCATTCCTCTTGTTTCTGATACTTTTCTAAGACCAAACTTGCCTTTAACTTATAGTACCAAATCATTACTTTCCATTACAAATCGATCTTCGGTTCCGTGATCTTTCAGTTTCAACTTTCCACTCTTTCATGCTAGGCTAGCTTCATGTTGATTAGTTAACTACCTTCCTTAATCTGGTCGATCTGCTACCGATTAGTGCCATTCGTCTAGCATGAGTCCAACTTCTCAATCTGTTACTTATGCAATCCCTGCTAACTGCCACAGTTTTATTCTTTATCTTCTTTTGTATGCGAAGCAAATTATATTTGAAGTAGAATGTTTTTCATTTGTTCACGCCATTTTTTAATTCATGTTGCATACATTTGCTTTTTGTTGTATGATTTTGATTCGCTCATATAATAAATTAATTATTATTATTATTATTAATTATCATTATTATTAATTATTATTACTTACCAAGCAATAATTTTTAGTGTTTTTTTCCAACTATAAATAGGCTAAAATTTAGAAAATATCAAATTGTGATTCTTCTTGAGATGATTGCTACAGTCACTTCATTTCTTCATAAATCATGCAAGACTGTCATACGGTTTCTCATAGTTCCTGCAAATGAAAAACATGGAGAAGAATTCAGGCAGTGTAATTCATCTCAGTGCTATTTTTTTAAAAATTTTTGCTTAATTACATTATCGCTATTCCAATAGAACTTAAGCCATTCTTTTCTTCCATATTTTTAAAATTCCTTGCAAAGAATTACTTATGGACATAAATAGCAGTGGCAATACAATGCTTGCGTTACTTTAATTTGGCATCATTTGATTAATTTCAGCTCTGCTTGCTTAAATAGCTCAGTACTTTTCTGCCAAATTTTGCAGGTAGTTATGGAGCAAAAAGTATTTGCAAAATAGCAAATTTGCTTATTTATTTCCATTAATTTTGAAGAGATTATTAATTCAATGAATAATATATCATTGATTCCTCGCTGACAATTCCATTTGTCGCGGTAATTTCATTCTGCAGTACCTTTATTAGCGATATTTTATTGATTTATCTAAATTAATAACATTAATTTATCTAATATATTATATGTATTAATACATTTAATATATTATTTTCTTCAAATTATATTTTTCTGCTTTATTTTGTTACTAACTAACTACTTTTGTAAGGTTTAACATTTATGATATACAGTTGTTGACAGATTTGGTTTTTGAGTATTTATTAGTAGAAGTAAAGCTTATTATATGTATGTATATGTGGACTCCTGCTGTGATCATCATATCACCACAATTCCTTATATTTAACTTCGACCAAATGATCTGAGCATTATGGCTATATCATACTTTTTCCCAACACAAAACCCTTTAAATTATGGGAAAAATTAAAGTAAGTAAGCAATGATAAACTGTTTAGTAATTACTAATCGACTGTTCTTCTCCCAGTTCAAATCTACTCAGTCGTCGATATCCTCTGCAAGCAATCAACAAGTAATCATGAAATAGAGATAGTTTGAAATTGATATTTACACAAATATAAGCAGTTTTTAAAATATACAAATGTTTTTCTTTACAAAATCCTTACGGAAATTCTGACAGCAAGCAATGATTACAAAGTCAGAGCAGAATGCATTTTTGAAGCCATAAAAAATTTTAATTGCTAATCGTGTAAAATATATATGGAAAAGTTAGTGTGCAATTCAATTTTCTGCCACCAACTTTTCAAACGCCTGAGATTTTTTATTATATGAGCATTATTTTGCAGACGTGAACTTTTTCACTGAGACTAATGCTTATTCGTTTCAAAAAGCTCTAATCACGTAAAATTCAAATTTCTGCCATCATTTCTCCCACAATTTTTAGCGCTACTAAGATGGAATTCGCTTTTCAGACTTCAATTACTTTTCAAATTTGGATTTTGGCTATTTGAAATTTACTTCTTGAATGTAAGCGTTTACTCAGATATCCATTAAACGTTATTCTGTTTTATGAATGTTGCCAGCAATCATTCATTTTACCAATCTTACCTACACGGATATCAACAAGAGTAGACTTATGTTTTGTTTTAAACATCTCCACAAAATTAATTGCAAAATAACTAGAAATTCGTAAAATTATGCGCTTGAATAAATTTTGAACTGTTTTGATTACTGCGGATCTTATTTTGGTCAAAAATTATCAATTAAAAGATTAAGACGATAAGACAGACATTCCAACTTTTGGCTATCATGCATTAGCATTTGTTTTCATTTGGAGTTATGCAAACAGTTCTATCCATTTTTCTAAAAATGCGATTCTTATATTTTGTGCACTCTTCAACTCTGCTACAGATTGTGGTTTCATCAAGTCTTCGAATGATAAAATATCTTTTTATCTCGTAAAAATGAATCGGAATTCACATGCAGTGAGTGCATTTTCTGTCTCAGTGAAATTCTCCAATGCTTTCAATGCATTTATCGATTAATCAAACATGGAATTATGCAAAATGATTACTGAGTAATTCCGACATAACCCATATTTGTTCCTCGAAGATTTATCTTGTTCTCAGCACACATAGCTTTCACAACTTGTTATTATGCCTCACTTCGCATCAATTCATTGTTGCGAATTCCAGTTTTCTTAATCCTTTCCCTTCCAATAAGGCAAATTCATCAGAACATTACACTGACATGCCTTAATTCGCTATGATTACTTGGCTGAGAGGCTATAAATAGATCCCGACTTCATCTAAAAGTTTTTATTTCGAATAACGAACTCTTATTTGAAATTTCACGCAAAGGTATTTAAATTTTGATATCGAAATTGAAAGTGTAGCTAAAATGCTGCAAAAATGAAATTAATCAAAAAGGCGACTATTCTTTTAGTATTCAAATTTTGCTACTTGTAAGCATAACAGTGAAGAATAACTTCAATTTGATTAACATTTGATTAAACCTAAGACAAACAATGCAACACGAAGCATTGTATTTAATATGATTTCTCTCACATTATTATTATTATTATTATTAATTTGTTAATTAGTTAATTAATTTATTTGAAATTAACATTATTAGTTGTATTGTCAGTATTATCGTTAGCGTTATTAATATTGATATCATTATCAGTAATTATATTGATATCGTATTATGAGTTTTATCAAATAAATGCCATTATCATACTTCAATTTTGCATGAAACTCATTGTTTTTATAATAAAATGTGATTGTAAAATGCTGTGATTTGAAATGATTTTCTTCCGATGAAAGTAAACAATTATTTCTTTATTAAATTTAAATGGTGTAAATTAATGACTAAATGATTTTCGATTTTTAACTTCTGACCTTTTAATCAGTTGCAAAAATTCAATTTCTCAAAATAAACGCATGAAATTACTATAGAATTTTGGAATATTTACTACAAAGCAGTAGTACTATCCATTTTGGCTTTTTTCAGATTTATTTTAGATTGGTACCAGGTTGTTTTCCCTCTTTGGTTATTGTAACAAGTGCTTCTGTTATTTAATTCTTATTCCAGCAGCATTTTTTACAAGGATATCACCTATATACCGATTAATAATTTAGAACAATTTAATGAGTTATTTTCGCTCTCAGAATACCTTATCAAAAATTCCTCAACATTCTAATGTTATTATTTGTCAATGTCATAATAATACCAATTATTGCCGTTACCAATTATTAACAAATAGCTTGTTATAATAGTTGAAAGCTGTACATTTTTCATCAATAATTCAAAACTTCACATCTGTTGATATTTGTAGTTTGTATTTAGTAAATAATATAAAGTCTGTTTCACGGGAAATTCTACAACTATCTTTGAAAAGTTTAATTATAAGCAACACTTTTTGTAATTATCAACATTAAATCGATATTTTAACCATGAATATTTATTACAATTTTCATCCGACTACTTTCCATACGTTAAACGTTGATATTGTACTTTGTTTATTAATGCTGTAATTGATACTATAACAGTGAAGATTTCAGAATATTCAGTATCTGATATCTGAAGTTCAATAATGTTGATGTTTATTAATAGCGTAATTTACACTTCAATAGTTAGAATCTGTAATAATTTTTAGTTAATTTCTTTGTACTTAGCTTTGAGCACTATACAGTGCATTTTTGAATTTATATTAATTTTTAAAAGTTAACAATATTAATTTTGAAGTAAAGTTCAGCGGAAAATAATATATAAAGTAGTATAAGTATTGAAAAAATATTTTACTGCCTTAGAAGGATACTTGGTATGATTCCTTTCAATGATTCATCAATGTGAATGGTTAAATTTTGAACAAAATGCCTACATTTACTTCTTTGATAGTTTTCTGAAAGGGAAAATAATAGAAAAGTGCTGGCCACGTCATATTCTTAACGCTCAAACGTGTGGGATGGATAGATCATCGGGCTGTGCAAATTATATTAAAATAAAACTTTTTGCTATCATTTTCTTATATATATTTATTTACGTTTTAGATGTTTGATTTGTACTGAAAATCAATTATGCAAATAATAATCAAACAAAAATGTCATCTGAATTTCGCTCTGAATAATGCAATCATTTTGTACAGACAATATTGCAATACTTGCAAATGACTGCATAATTTTTTCATTATTATCTTTTATTCATTTTTTTTTTCGTTTTCAAAGCTAAATTTTATTCTTAGCAAAGTATCTTTGCATTAACAGTTTTGCACATTTCACGCATTTAAAAACTTTTACAATTCTAACTATCCAAGCGCTATTTTTGAAAATTGACGTACACACGTTTATTTTTGAAGCAATTATTAGCTACAATTTTGAAGCATCTTTTCAAACAAATGCTTAATTTGCAAAGCTTTGTGAAGTTTAGACTGATATTCGCTCTCTTACTCGGATGTTTTAATGCTGATTATGAGTAAATATTGAGCATATTTCTAATGTCTGGTGGAAATTTGTTTTGCATTGTCACTAAGTAAATATTTAGAAAGAATTTTCTGAACTTTGATGTGATGTAATTTTTTATTCATTTTAAAAATGCTTTTGTTTACTGAATTTGAAAATTTAGTTCAGTTCCTTGTTTTAAAAAGCCATTTAAATTCAATTTAGAGGCTAATATTAACGTTATTAATATAGTTTACTTGCAAACCGTGCAATATTGACACTGTTATTGACTCTTTCAGAATGAAATCCTTTTTACTGTTTAATAAAAGCTTGCTCATAACTTACTTAAAAGTTACTTATTTTGCATTACTTTTTAGTTTCAGTATTACTTCAAATTATGGAAATTACTTTCGATAATATCTGCTTTTTTTGAAAGTAAGAAAAAAGGTCTAGAAAATAAGTTCAGTAAGCAAATATTATTTGATTTCAAAGGTCAGTACTGTTTTATGTAAAATTTTTGAATGCAAATCAGTTCTTGGAAAGGAAATTTTGTGAGATAAGAACAAATCACTTGATTTACAATGATAAAATTATGCTAACGTTTGCATTCTTTATCAAAATTTATATACTTTCAAGTGATGAGTAATTATTTACGTACGTGTTTAACTAAGCAATAATCTATAGAAGTGAAAAAGCTAGCTTTCATTATTGCAATAGACTTGTAGACAAGAACGAGATTAGCTAATTTAAGCATAAATTGTTCAAGCACAAAAAATAAGCAACCATTGTCTGTAAACTTATTTTTAGTGAATATTTTTTGCTTCATAGTATTATTCCTTGCTAAAATGTTAGTCATGAACAGAAAATATGCAAAACATAAGGTAAAATTGCTTGAAATGTTTTTTCAACAATATTTTTCATCACCTTTGCTGCGAGCCTTTCTATAACTTTTACCAACAAAAATTCATTTTATTTGAATAGCAAAGCTGATATTTTAGTCAGGCAAAAAATGCTATTTTTTTACACAAGAATGCGTTTCATTTTTTGTGCTTCCATTACTTTAGATTCGTTTGGCAATGCAGTTGTAAGTTGGAGAAATATGCAGTTTTTAAGAGTAAGAATTTCACTTTTATGCTGCTAATTCTTAGAAGTAAAATCACTTACGAAAAGTTACGCTTGAACCATTCTTTGTTTACGCACTTCACATGTTGTTATGATGTAAACTGTCCAAAATTAATTGCGTTTTTACAAACTTAATCTTTAATTTTTTTGCAAAAACTTAGAAGTATAAAATATTTCGCAAAAGTAAATTATTGGGTTGAAGGTCAAGTTTCTTTTTGTAAATATCAAAAACTCAAACCTGATCAAGTTTATTTATTTAATTATGTTTATACTTTAAAACTTTTTATTAATACTATTAATCAAATCCAAGGAATTTCAGGAATATTTTAAAATTAAGGCAAGTAGCACACAGCTTTATGGATGCTGCCCAAAGCTACTTGTAATTATTACATTAACTGCTACAGTTTATTGCGCCAACAATTATTGTACCAGTGATTGTTGTCTAAGCAGTTGTTGGGTAGTAATATGGATGAAGTGATTGGTACAACAAAATCTTCAGTACTTTCAAATGCAACAAATACCACTGAAGCATCGAATGGTTTGACTCCTGGCGGTGTAGCTGCGATTGTGATCAGTGTTTTGGTCGGTAATTTTCGTTAAATTAAAAGTTGTCTTTGTTGTATTTTTGATTTTATTTAGAAAGATGTTTAAATTAATATAGAGATCTATTTACGCATACGCAAATCATTAGAGCGTTGGAAGGTTGAGCAATAATTAAATAGGCTAGTCTGACTTGACTGACTAAGACTGCTTTTTAGATATCTACTGAAGCTTATATATTAAATATACTCGAATACAGATGTTTTTTGTTTGGATACTTTTGTAATAGTTAATATTAAATATCCAAATATAAGACTTTTGATCAGGATAAAAAGTTTAAAAAAATCAAAAGTTAACAATTCCACTTGGTGACTATTTTCAATATTGTAAAATAATGAAAATACATACAGTTTTCCAGCAAAATTTTTTATCGTTTTGTAGCATTTTTGCGTAAAAAACAATTGTTTTCCTTTAAAACTTACACAAATTAATAAAGTCTGAAAAAAATTATGCATAGAAAAGTTCAATAATTTATTTATAATTCTGTAATTTAGTTCAAAATTATGTTATGCATTTTTTAAATGTTTTTTTCTTCACAAGATTTTGAGTTTTTCGAAGTTTCTATTGCAACTTTCCATAATAAATTGAAAAAAACCATAATTTTCATAAATTTTCAGGTCCTAATCATTGCAATTGTAATCGGCGGCTATTTTGGATATCTCAGATTAAAAGAACAACGTCGGAATCATGGCGAATATCGTCCGCAATTTGAAGAATATCAGCATGCTAAAAACTTGCCTTACATCCAGCCTCCTGCAATCGAAGGACTTATCTAAGCTTATTTCAAAATCTAGAATAGCTCAATTTATAACGAATCAGGTGACGGATTTTGCGGACTTGATAATGATTAAAAATTTTTAATTGAAACGACTCTGAGTATTTAACAAAACAATCGGGAACTTGTTTATGAAATTTGTGGATATGAAGAGATTTATAATTTTGGAATAGATGAGTTAACACAATAAATTTGACGTGAAAAAAGTAATTAATAAAGAATTAATTTTTGGCTTAAAAATTGAAAATATCCTGTCCTTCGATTTCTTTATTTCAATTCTGATTCATGGATTTTAAATTAAATCTTCAATATGTTTAATTACTTTTCACTGATTCTTTGCAGTAATTAGCAGACTTCATGGTTCAAATTTAAGGATTATTATCAAAGTCATTTCAGGTTTTTATCATTTTGATTCAATACACTATTCAGGTAACTTGACTGTTTGTTAATAAAATTATTTTCAAAATGTACATTTCGCTTTGCTATCTTTTGTAACTAAAAGCTTATGATCAAAATTTTTTTTGATAAATGCATAAATTTTTTTGTAACGAAAACCGGAAATTTTTGAATGCAATCTGAAAGCATTTGAGGATTTTAGTGAAAGTCAGAAAAGATTTTGCAAATATAATTTTCATTAGTTTGTCGCATTGTTTCTAATGAATATTATAGGTAATTGTTGCATAAAAATTTCTGCTTGGCTAGCTTATCGATGATTTGTTTTGAGAATTACTTTATTTCGCCTTATAAATTTAACTTTTTGAACACTTTTTTAGTGATTTCAATTTACAAATTTGTGTTAGAAACTATTTTTCGCTTGTATATGTAATATTGGTTTGATGATATTTAGCCATTTTTGATACTGTATTGAAATTTGCTTTTTGTCATTTGGTTTTACTGAATGGGTAGAGCATCACTTTTAATTTATTACGGTGCTTTTTTATTCAATGAAATTTGCTTGTAATGTAACGAGCATATCGCTGGACTTGAAATGTGTCTTTTATAGTTTTAAGTTTGATTTTATTATTTTATTCTGCAGAGGAAGATAAACTGAAGTCTTGAACTGTGTCACAAAATCCATGTAAAGGTCATTGCGTACACAAAAGTTATGTCAGAAGCAAGATGGACCCATTAAGTGACCATTAAAATACGCAATGATTCATCGTACGTTATAAATACAGTACAAGAACCTTAGCAATATACATAAATGCTCAAATTTTTAATTTTGTTAATCGAAATTAAAAATGGCTAAATATTACTAAATTAGAAACCTAATGTTTAATTTGAATTCAGAAATGACTCATATTTTGTCGAAAAGTTTTGCAGTGGAAATAATACTTCAAAAAAACAAACAAACTATATATTGTTTTACTAGCGGAATTATTGCCAAAGATTTCTATTACCTTACCTTGGTTATAAAAAATTATCGAAAATGAATGCAAGTATTTTACCAAAGTATTTTTGATTAAAAAAGCAACGTTGATATATAGCTGCCAAAATTTTCATACGAAATCATAAAAGCTTAATGAGCAATTTTAGTTGCTTTCAATTACTTCTGTATTTAACCGTTTTTGAAGGGTAATGATTCTGAAGTCACTACCTTTATAGTTAAACTAATTTCAAATCAATCAGTATACATCACCTCAGTAAGTATTGACTCTACATTCCATATTACTTAAAATTTCAGATAATTTTGACCATTATCCAATTTTTTCAGAATTTGAACATTAAAAAGTGAGCAATATTATTTAAATAAATGGATTAAAACTGTACCTAAGAAAGCTATCTGGTATTTTCATATTAACTAAAGAAGCACTGTGAACCTTGAAAATCTTTGCTTACAATTTTTTTATAACTTAATCTCACGAAAGAGATAAAGCTCATTTTATCCATTCCTTTTGAAATGAATTTTTAAGTAAACATTGCTTACATCTTTCAATTTCACTTCAACTTCATCAGAAGTTTTGTTAATAAAATCAATTTTTTTCGTGTGAGTTATGCTTATTGCAATTAAAAAATAAATCCTTTATCTTTGAATTAATTCTGAATTTATAGACTGCGTAGTATTCGTTCATTTTCAAATCAGTACTTTACTGACTGATTATGTACAAATACAAAATTTACTTCAGTTTGCCACTGATCCTAAAATTGCAAAATACTTTCTCAAACTTCCGAGGACCGCTTTATCTTTGCAACTATTTAGTATAAATTGTTTATGATCCTCAAATGATCATAATGTATTATTAGTCTCTCAAAGTGACCATAAGAAGTCGAAAGTAAAATGTTTGTTGGATGAGAGTATATCAATCTGCGCTCATTACAAGAATCAAAGCAAATTTTTACGGCGGGACGAGCACATAGATCATCAGCATCTATCCTATCTCAAAACGAGACATATTTCTTAGACTATCATTTGGCGTTATTCAACAAAGAGATAAACTGGATATGTCTTCCATCATTAGTTCAAGTGACAGTAGTAGTTACGTCTTCTCACAATCTCTTATGTCATTATAGTATAGATGTCATGTCATATTTACATTATTGAACAAATTCATTAAATGCCTGAAAAAATAATATGAAAAGTTTCTTATAAGTTGTAAGAGATTCAAGCGACTATTGTCTGTCTGGATCTTCGTAAATTAATCTTATATTCAAAAAGTAAAACTGTAAGAATTAAGTGTTAATGTTTTGTATTTGCAAAAAGTCATAGTACTGTTATTATCACAAAAAACTTATCTTGAGGTTCGTACAATGGAATTTACTGAGCGAGGATCTGGAGAAACTCTCGAGGAATTCGAACAAATCGCTATAGAGGAAGATGTAAATGTGCTTAGTGAACCACTCTTTAATTTCAAGTTGGTTACCTCTTTTTTATTCTGCAAAAGTCCTCAACTTCTTTCTAGATTATTGTTAAAGAAGTGACTAATATTAATATTTAAGTAATTTATAATAAAAACGATACATTCTGCTCCTCCGAGACTATTTTAAGCCCTATTTCTTATCTAAACAACTCGTAAAAAACTACTGACCGCATGCGATGTCTGTCATGAAATCCGTCTTTGCATTTTGTATTTACCAACTTGATGTTCTTCTCCACTTGACGTTGTTTTCCTTGCTGTACAGTTATGTTTGGATATAAAATTGACCTTCGTACATCTATTCACTTGCTTATATTTTATTCATAAAAGCAATTTGCATCTGAGTTGTCAGTGATTACTTCGATAAACGGAACAGTAATTAGAAGAATCAAAAATTGCGATAGTCGCATATCACAGCCTAACCAGAATGCAACGATGAAATACGTAAATTTTGCTGGTTTCGCAGAATTATTCATGATTATCCTTACTTGCCTTGCAGCTTTATTTTGGCCTCGATCACAGTGATCTCATCGATTCTGATCTTAACTAGCTTGATCAATATTTGGCGTCGGAGAAAATATCACCAAGGAGCTTATTTGGATGATATTCCTATCAGTGGAGTCAAGTCAGCAATAAATAATGTTAAAAGTATTCTAGAATTGTAATAACTTTTTTCCAAAATAAAGTCATGTCACTGGTAATTTAATGGTCACATCGCATGTTTAAGTAAATCTGCATCTTCAAGATTAATAAAGCAGTAAAATCGCAGCATAGCCAACCACACCTCGAAGACTAAACTCATGTAAACAAGGCTATAGGGTCATGTATAATTTGCATTATCACCTTGAACGTAAAAATACTTACAAGGCAGTAAACGTAATATATAATTAAGGACAAACGTAGGAAAAACGCCAAAAATGATTAAGAAAAAACACCAAAAATGATGCTGGAATGACCAAATCAGAGCCAGAAAACTTTAAAGTTATAGATCATGGTATAAGGATATACATGATACTATGACCAATAACAATGGTGAGAACTAGCACCAAAAAACCACGCGATGATAAATTGATCATGTGGCACTAAGGTACTCTTACACTTTATTAGTTTAGAACTAATAGAGTCTAAGAGTGATGGACTTTCCTTTTATTTGCAGTACATGAGTGGAAAATCGACTTCATGGTCAGCAACTTTTATTCTAAAACAACAACAAAACAAGAGAAATACCCGTTAGTAGAGATAAAAAATTCAACGTGTGCTATGAAACATAATAAACAACAAATTGAGATCAACATATAATTATTTTCTGGCACAATCAAAAACTGCAACTTACTTGAAGGAATAAAAAAAACAACTCAAAATGGTGTATGAAATGAATTTGGCCTCATCACACATCGAATGATATGACTTCATTTGAAAATGAGAGAATTTGGTAGTATGATGATATCATTCGATGTGTAATGAGGCCAAATTCATTTCATACAACTTTATTTGTGTTCTGTTTTTTTAATTCCTTCAAATAAATTGTAGTTGTTGATTTTGCCAAAACAATAATTATATGCAAACTTACAATCATTTTCGCCTTTTCTGTAGATAAGCATTATAACGTGTATCAGCGTAATTAATCATTTGACGGCAACGGGCAAGCTGAAATCGACGAATAAATAAGCATTGCTGTAAGTGTAACAAACTATTATACTAGGATGATCAAATTAGAACCGGAAGATTCTAGAACTATAGATCATAGTACAAATATAAATATGAATATAAACAACTAATGCTAATAACGATCGGATATCATTTAGAACTAATGTAATCTAAATGTTATGGTAGAGTAAATATTTTGGTATCACCAAAAAAAGTAGAATTCAAGAGATTTATTTCAGACTATGACACATCTTTCATCAGCATTATGATAATTGTAAATGAAAAGCAACTGAGTTACAGATTAACTAAAATCACGGAAAAAAGTGTAAAATGCTGGTTGAAAACATAAACAATATCAGTTATGTGAGAGTCTCTGTTTTTTTAACTAGTGCAGTTGATGAAGGAAAATAAAAACAAATAATACAAGTTCTTAAAAGGCACTCTCACTAGCGAACAGATTAAAGATCGACTTACATTATTCACTCCGAACCGCTGTTCGGCCTCAGCAATTTTAGTTTCTTGAAAAGTTTTCACAGTAGCACTCATCCTTCTCAACTGCAAAAATACTTTAATATAGTGACAATCGGTTTTTCTAGGACTATTCAAACTAGTAAAATTTACAACGAAATAGAAAAACTTGGCAAACTAATCACTTTCTCATCCATTTCGAGAGTCGTTGGTGGAAAACACATCCAAAAATGCTTTAACAGTTCAGCAACAGAATCGTGAATTGCTTGCAAGTCAACCATATCTGTTGGATTTAACTGCACGATATTTCTGCCTACTTCTTTTGTGCTATCAGTAGCTAAATCCAAAAGATCTTCATAATTGTCGTCCATATCAAAATCCTGGAAGCAATTCATGAGAGAAAGAACCATAAAAATTTTTCTGTAATACAAAAAATGCTTTTTATAGCTAGTAATTTTTTGAGAGCTAATATAAACAATATTCAAAAGAACTAACTTTTTAAGGTAGTTCTTGAAGCCAACAGGAATAAAGCCACTTACTTCATCTGAGTCTACCACGTCCAGCATATTTTCACATACTTTCTGCACAATATTTCGGTACCTTCGCGCTTGATCGGCCGAATAACGCTGAGTTGATCTGATTACATCACCGACTGCAAAAGAAATGCTATCTAACTGCTCCTCGTGATTATCGGATCTTAGTTCTTCACTTTCCAGCACAATTTCATTTAGGTCTTTTTCCACTGATTCGTTTTCATCTACCTTAAAATTTTTCAATTTAAAACTGTGATGTGTTTGGTGAAATTTCAAGTAATCAATATATTTAAATTTAAAGTGGGGACTTTAGCATACTTAAAACTCATGCTTCTAAATTTCTGCGTTCAAACCTAATGTCAGTAGCTTCACCAATTAAAACAAACTGAATTTCATATTAATTGCACTTCTTATAAAAAGTATAAGGTATGAAAAAAAGGTTATACTTTTTGGTTAATTCAGTTATTACTAACAAAGAGAAATGAGCAAAAATTGATAAAAATCTTTTTTAAACAATGGAAAAAATAATACTTCCATATCATTAACACTGGATTGCGGCTCTGAACCACCAATCATAGCTACTTTATTTTCAGCAGCTGTCAGCAGAACTCGTTCTGAATGATAATTGAATCGTTTGAGCAACATGTTCTTGGTGGAAGATGAAGACTGAGTCAAAGACAAAAGATCTTTCTAAAATAAATTATACGGATTCACACCAAAAAAACTTTGGCCAGCAAAGCACTGTAGCTATAAATATACAGAAGCAAAAAAGTAACGTACGAATATAGGATCATCACTGATGTAAGAAAAATCAAGTGTTTTATGAGTAATTTTGGTGCCCAGTAACTTTCGCATTTCTAAAAAACATCTATTTAGATATATTTTGACAAGTAAAGAAATATACTATAACAAAATATTTACAAAATGTACAAAAAAAATGAAATCAAATTCAATTAAAGTATACCAAAGATTTCTTATATGCTATATGAAAAGCATTACCATCGTCGTCTGCTTTTATGCAGTCGGAAAAAGGATCTGATGAACTAGTTGTGATATCGCGTTCACGATGAAAATAGTGCGACTGAAAAAATTTAGCCCAAAATTCTTGCTCGGTCATTTCATGTGGCACTAATTCCAAATGTTTTCTTTCCACTAAAAAATATCTTCTTTTGGAAAACTCTAACCATTTCGACATAAAATGAAAACTATTATTGACAAAATAAACCTGCTGGATACGTCTTGAATATACTTTGAATTGTATCAACATTGAGATTCAGCTTTATTCCATTTGTGCCTTCCGATTGAGCGATACTGCTTAAAAATCCACTAGAAACACCTGTTTTGTCCTCAGTTGCATCTTGCTGAACTGATTATTTAATCAAGTGTTAGCTAAGAGAGAAATGCATTATTTTACGGCTAATTAGAGGAAAAATCTAGAAAATTATTTTTAGACCAATAGAGCTTAAAATACAACATTTGATATTTTCATATTACAACAGAAATTTTTCACTCCAATATGTAAGTTAAAGAAAAAGAAGACATAAATTACAAAGAGACTATTCATTGCAATTAACGAAAGACAAATAATTAACTGAAAACATCAAGTACATGACACCATGCAATAAATTATTTGAAATTATTTCTTGCCATACTCACATCATAGTAGTATTCACTCCAGAAATCTTGTGCAGATATCAGTTTTGATGCAACTAAATGTCTATACAGTTCTTGCAAATGTTTGTTTTGTTCCAGTATTTTTTTCTTCACCTCTAATTCTCTAGTTTTGCTGTATTTCAACAATCTCGATGCATTCTAAAAAGATTTTTGTCACAATCTAATTTTGTATTCCATTTTCTATCAATCAAAAATATCATTAGTTTGAAAAACAAGATTTCTAAGAAGAACAAATGGGCAAACGAAATAACAGGAACATTGAATTTTGAAAGTTCTCGCGATTTAATGTGCACTGCAATATTAAGTGATTAAACTCACCTGACTAGCAACCTGTCTATGATGAATAAGAGCTTGCTGTAGTGTTTCTTTGACCAGGTCACGATCCTTCACATGCATCTAAAGTACATAAAATTCCAGAATGTTATTGGGACTTTAACGTTTTAACTTTATTTATTATGAAATAGATTGAACTCACCTCCTTGCCAAGTGGGTTGACGAAAACAAATGTTGCCTGTTCTTCATCATACTTGCATATTTGCAGTTGTGTTTTTGTTTTATTTGGTGGTGAAATTCGTTGTCCTAAGACAAAAATCTATCGTTCAAGCATAAAAGTAAGCAAAAATTAAGACAAAGTACAGAACAAAACATGTGCTGTCAACACCTTCGAAAACTAAGAGATCATTGCAGCTTGGTCCATGTTCCAAGAATCAATCTCTACTTTAATTTTAAGCAAACTGAGGAACAGACTTACCTCGAATATCGCTGAATATAATAACAAGTTTTTCATCGGATGCGTTACCTATCCATTCCACTCGATCCTCGTAAACATAAAATGTACCAATAGGTGACTTTGAAACACCGGGCATTCGATACTTCACGTGCTCAACACATAAAAGTAAATCTCTTCCAGACATTACGCCCTATACTGTCCAAAAATTTCTGCTATCTAAAAATCTAGATTACTTTGCATCTCAAGCATAAAGTTAAAAACTGCCTTTCTTCACGAATATTTTAAAACAATACAGAGTGCGCTTGTAAGTAGAAAGTGCATCTACATATATACCAGAGTATATTCCCAGAATATGGCAACATAAGCATCACCTGTCATGAGAATTAAATTAATAACCAAAGTCAGATTCACTGTCTTCGAAATTTTCTGCTACGGTTAAATCCTGGCTATGAAAATGCTTGTCTCACGTTTCAAAAAGAATTATTTCGAATTCTACCTTTTCGGATGATTAGAAAAGTGTACAGTAAGACAAATTAATAATAATAATTTAGAGTATTTATACCGAAAATAAAATAACCATAAAATCTGTGTAAAAATATTACAAATTTTTTGCTTATCAATATTATTTTTCTCCAATTAGTACAAATTTAAAATGTTTAAGACTTATTTTCATTCATTACAATTCGTGAAGTCTTAAAGTGGTTGTTTGTTTATTTTTACGATTATCTTCACCCCAAATGAAAATTCTCAATTGAAGCAATTAGTGTAAAGACCGGGAGTATTTAACGAAATACATTTATTCTATTCAAGAGAAATCTTAGATAAATATAACTATGCAAATTTTCGTGAATTTCAGAAAGTGATTCAATAACAAAATTACTTAAAAGATTGAGAAGAATAAAGCAATCAAAAAACGTGTAACGAGCACAATGTCCACTAAGAAATCTGAAAAAAATGCCAAGACGCTTTCATTCGAATTGAATTCGAATGCATCAGTCAAAGATACAATTCTCTCGGCTCATTATCTAGTATGCTTGTAATAACTTGTGCTACTATCACTACGGCATCAATCCTATCTCTCACTACATGTTTTCTTTAGATTCTTCTTGGAAATACGTCTTCCCAATTAAAAATTATTCCTTTTAAAACTTCAAATGTGACTAAATTTGCACAAAACTAAATTATGCAGCACGGAGAGTATAAATTACTTACTTTTCATTCTTTACATTGAAACTTTAAATTTTAAAAAACTTTAAGAAATTAATTTAAAAAATTAAGATGTGCAAGGACTGAAGCATTCTTAACTAATAAGCTGAAAAAAATTGATGTATAATGCAAAGCTGACTGGAAGCTTATAACAATTGAATGGCATCAATAATGATGCTTCGTTCTTCAATCAGTTCAGATGCTTAATCAGTTTTTGATAGAAGTTTCTGATATTTCCATTTTTTTGTTGAAATGTTTGAATAGTATCAGTTGTATGACTATCAGGATAAGACTTGCTGAATAATGCCTGACTGATTGAACAAATGTACAGGTAGAAAACTCCGCAGATAGCATTGAAAGTATGATAAAATTACTCAAATCGGACCAAATTACATCACAGAAAGCTTTGAAGGAAATCAATAAAAGTATCGATGCAACCCTTCAAAGGTTACATTGCAATTTATTTCATTTGCATCTGCATTGATCACTTACGTGTTTGCAGTATTTACCACACAAAATTACTTGAATTACTAAGAATTATCAATAATTTGAAAAAGTGTACAAAAGTGAAAATCAGAATATAGAATGATCGCTTTTACGTAAATAAAATCAAACACGTCTGCTAGTAATTTAATTGAATTTTGTGAGGTAAATGATAAAATCTTAGCATGACAATAGCTCTAAAATCTCAAAATACCTTCTGCTGTAATACAAAGACTGAGCACTTTTTCTCCACAAACATACTATTCTGATACTTATCATAATTTGTTCATTTCAATTATTTTGATTGATAC
>UYYF01004384.1:63826-78256 GCA_900618365.1 Thelazia callipaeda
ATTTGAAACGCTGCAAATTGTGTTTCTAGTTTCCAAAGGTACGCTAGACGCTAAGCAAATCAAAAGCAGGGATGCTTCACGCAAAGTAATTGCTTCTACTAATAATTTACATGAAATATTCACTGAGCAGATGAAAGTTGGAGTAACTAAAAATGGTTAAAGAACCCGCGCTTTTCATTTTTTCAAAAAACTTTATAAGTCTAAAGTTGCTTGACCTACAAGAGATTACTTCACATAGTTTATAATTATGCAATCAATTTAAGTAAGTATGACCACTACAAGGTAACAAGGCATCAAAAATGACCACTTAGGTAAACGCCTCAACTAATTTAGCCATTTGCAGTAAACGTTGCAACGAAATTTGCTATTACCTTAAAGATGTTGTAGTTTGAGCGAACTTTTATAAATTTTCTGATTACTTTTCCAAATATTAGTCGTGTGTAATTCGCTGTGAAAAAGTATTCAACAATGTCAAAAACTCAAAATTTTGGGAAAATTTTAGCCGCCATTTTTGCATGGACGAGAAATAACTAAAGTCAAAAATGGTAATGATGCAAAGAAAAAAATGCTTTTGACCATAAAAGGTATGTTTGAAACAATGAAACTGAAAAATAAATTAATTAAAAAGTAAATTGATTTCATTCCAAAATTTCAGAAGTGCAATTTATAGAATTTTAGATTCTGAGCAATAATTCAGTGATTTAATGCCAATTTAATAAGAGAATCAAACAATCAGAAGTCATTAAAATTCATTTTGGGATTCATTGAAATACCAAAACATTAATTGAATCTGTTATTCGTCTAAAAGTTTCTTATCTGTTTCGAAGGCATTTTCTTATTTAATTATAGGATATTCCATTTTCATGCATACTTCTTGTGATCATAGATTATAAGAACTAATCATTTTATCAACTGTATCCGATATCTATTCCATTCATTAATTCTATTAATCTGTGAATTTTCCCATTAATTTATTCTTTGTTAAAGTTTCATAAAAACTTTACTGGACAACAAGTCATTTGCAGAACCAATTCAAATTCACACATTCATTCGAGTAAAACGTACAATGACTAGTGATATTTACTTGGAAGAAAGAATTGAGTTGTTAGAAGTTGGCAAAAGGTTACGTACAAATGAATTTACATTACTGCGCCCCAAACGTATGCTTTCATCGCCATTCTCCGTGAGTTCTGATTCCCTTTTTAGAATGATAGGCTTTGCATGAATACTACCAGACGAGAGAATAGATTCTGCGCTACTTCTTGATCAATCATTTGAATTTATACTTAACTGAAATTATTAGCTGTTATAATTAGCAAGCATTAGTTATTTAAACAATCATTAAGTTTTTGATATAATTCTTTCAATATTTCTTCCTTCCATTTATTAAGACTCAAAAAGTGTTCAAAACCAGAAAAATTTTTGCCATTCAAAATTTTCAGTATTGTTCGAACAATTTTTTCATCTTCAATTTTTTTAATGCATTTTTTCCAGAAAGGCAAGAAAACCATCCAATCGCAAAGTAAATTAAATTTGTACGCTTGTGATGGACGCTTACGTCTTATTCGAATTTTGAAGTTCACACCTGAAAGTGAAAATATTCAGTCGCAAACAGTGCATGAAGAAACTCGAATTTACAGCTGCGAAAACCTTAGTGAGGGTAAGTCACTTTACGTACTGTTTGCTCAAATAACTTAACTGCATAATTTACTTCCTCATCAGACATCTTTCTTTCTCATCAAAAAGTTTATTTAGAACAAATTTTTATTCACAAAAAGACAATAATTTTCAAAAGTTCAGTTTTTAGGTGATAAATAAATTTGTTATTTAAGTCTATTCTGAAGCATTTGTCGCAATTCGCAAAGATTTTTCAAACACTCTAACAAATGTTTTGATTTTTTGAAAAAATTGAATCAGAATGTGTTCAGAAGTTAAAATGTGTGCTTAATGATAATACGAAATGTGCTTAAGCCATTGAAACTTTGCTATGAAATGGACTTGATTGCAATCAGTTTTCAGTATCACTGATTATAATCACTTAGCATTATCAAATGATAAGTTGTTAAAGTGTGCTTAATGCCATTAATATTCAGTGCTTAATGCAATAGTCAATGTAGAAAAAGGTAATGCAGAAAAATTGCCGTCAAAGTTCAGTGATCCTGCTTATGCAAGATGTTATCATAAGACCATAGTCACGGAAGACGGAAACTATAGAATAGTCGGATTTATGGAACTGAGATGTCCCGGAAGCTTTAAAGAACCAGACAAGGTTATTGTGTATTACAAGTTATCAATCTGAGGTAAATTTGAGCTATGAATATGGGTTTGTGTTTCTTAACTTTACTATATTAATTTAATAATTAATTATTTATGCTTTTTCTTCTTATAGCAAATTACTCTCACTTTCATTTCATCGATATCACTTGGGATCAATTTTATTTTCTATAGAGATACAATCAAAAAGACTGAATAAATTAGTGAAGTACAAAATTTTTGCACTAAAAAATATAATTTGATTCAGAAACTGATTGCAAGAATTGATGAAACTTACAAGAGAGATGGCATAAAATTACAAGCTTGCAATCTGCGCTCCTATGATCAACAAATTGGTCTTAATAAGGGATTACTACTTATTGAAACTGCCTTGGAAATATCGAAAAAGGTGAGATTAAGGCTTACAAAAGTTATTTTTTATTATTTGCAGTCAATAAACATAGTGTATATTGCTAATAAACATATATAGTGAGGCAGTTTTTTTCCATTAAGAAAATCGTAACAAAAAAATCTGGAATCTTGTTGATATTTGCAAGCAGAAATATCAAGTTTTAGTGCAAAACAATAACTTATTTGATTTCAGCACTTTTTAGCTTAAAAAATTTGCTTTTAGAAATTTTTGTTGCTAAAAAATTAAACCTAAATCAGGAATTATTCTATTTTAACTCATAATTTGAAGTAGCAATCTTTAAATTATAAAATTTTGCAAGTTCAAAGTTCATGTTTTGTCTTTTAGACAACTTCATTTTTCTGGCAGGAAGAGCGTACCTATATGACTGAAAAGCATGAAAAATGGAACAGATCTTTGCTCTCGAGGTGTGATTTCGTTAACTTCTTGACCTCATTTTGATAGATATGCTAATTACAGTGCCTGGGCTTGCTAACTGTAAAAATTTCAAGTTTGATTATGGTTTGATCATAACTTGGAAGACTACAGACTGAAATATTTCTGAAATAATGTAATGCTTTAGATAAATAGAAGTAACACAGCTGGACAAGTCAAAGCACAAATTAAAAAATTTTTTTTCCCAGCTTTAATAAATTGTCAAAAATTATAGATTTTTCACATTTATATTTCATATTGCATAATTATTCATAAAAATGACTTTTATTGTGATTAATTTGCATATATTTAAATCTAGTCATTATCTATCAGCCCAAAAGCGATTGGAGCACTTGGGCATTGTGATAGCTCATCAGAAAAATCTTATCACTGCCAAATCAAGTGATGATTCTCCTCCAAATTCAGGTTCTTCTTTCTTTTCATTAATAAACTGAAAGCATATTTTTGCATACCAAAAACACTTTTACTAATTTGAATTATTTTCATGAGCCATTTAAAATATTTTTCCTTATCTGAATACCTGTTTCTAAGGTGATTTTGTTTTGAATATTATTAATTGAAACAATTCTTACTGAAGAATTGTGCATATTATACAAAATGACATTTTTATATTTTTGTTTCACTTATTTCAGGCTTAAGCGATACATCCGCTGGAGGCGGTAGTGAATCTAGTGGAGGCAAGCTATTTTTGCATAACTTTTTCATAGTTGATGCTAATTTTGAATATTTTTACATTTCGAGCACTGGATAAATTCGAATAATTAATAGCAATTTAGAACATTCGCCACATCGTTTATCTGTGAAGGAAAACGATACCAAGTAAGTACCTTAAAAGCAAGTAATTTGAACGAATTCTGCGCGAATTCAAACTCTGTTCTGAGAGTTCATTTTTTTTGCTACAGAAAATGCAAATAATTTATGCAAGAAAAATTTTGTTTGAAATTCTTTAAATTTTTTAGTTAACAAAATTAGCAAAAGATTATTTATTACTAAAAAATTTTAATTGAAATTTCTTCGCTTTTCAATGAACAATTAAAAGTAAGTAAACAAATTTTGTTGAGAACAGCGAAAGGTCAGACTAATTCTAGAAGTTCTCCACCCACAGCTGTTCACAGACCATCAACTACGAATACTGCTGTATCACCTTCTGATAGTAACTTTTTTTCAACTTATATAATTTGAGAATTTACATAAAATTAAGTTGTAAGCATAGACGCAGTAAACACCTTTTTTGAAGACTACTATTTGGTTTGAGCAATAAACTGTCTGGGAGTGAATAAATTTATATTAAAAAACGCATAATACTTGTACTTTGAAAAATCAGTCTTGAAATATACCAGAAATGTATCGGAACAGAGCCTGTATCCCAGAGGTCAACTAAAAGTTTAACTTTAGACTTCGTTAACGTTATCGCAACCTCAATCTTATTCACGTCTTAAGTTGTTTTTTCTTCATGCATACTTTTTATACTCTTTTTTTTGCAATTATTATCATCAAATAACATATTTAGTCCATTTTTGTTTACATTTATTTAATATTAAATTCAGTAATGAGTAAAAAATTTTTGCCTGCTTAATATCAAAGACATTTATTACTTTGAAAAGTTTTTAGCCTTTCTGATAACAAAACTTCAGTCAAAATGATTCTGTTTATGAATGATAAAATGTTTCCACAATTCGTGACATGACAGATTTAATGCACAAACATGGGATTCGAGAAGATCATTTTTCTTCTTGGAAGTCTGGAAATATCTGGCGTAAACATTCCAATTTGGCAACATCACAGAAACAACAAGACAAAAAGTAATTTTGATCGTAAAACTTTTATTTCTCTTGAATACATTACACGGAAGGTCACTAAAGGTCACTAAGGGTCACTAAAGGTCACTAAAGGTCACTAATGGCTACTAAAAACTGAAAGTTAATATTTTATAAAATTTTAAAAATATGCTGCGAATTTAAATGAACTTTTAAGAAACGTTAAGTTTGATAATAGTTTCAGAACGAAAAGCGTGCAAACAGAAGTTGATGAGCTGGCAAAAGTGCCAAAAAACGTTTCCCATGTAACCGACGACGTAACTCAATTGGATTTCAGTTCAGAAATCAGCTCTCAAGTCAATATTGTTAGTTGCAATGAGTATATTATATAGTCGTGTCGTGCATTCCACAGAAGATTATAGCAATTATTATCACTGAGAATCAAAGCTTAATTTAAAATCCTTATATTATTAAGCCTTTTATCTGTGCATAACATATTCTGTACTAAAATGTTGGTCGTATATAAATATTAATATGTTTTGTTTCTTTTTTTAATGCTGCTTCACTCAAATACATGACGTAGTTTCTAAAACTTATCTTTACGTACGATTGATTATCTTTACGCATTTTCTATGCACGAGTAGAGTTGGAACATTTTGCTGTTAAATATATAAAACGTTATGTGAATTACTTTTTTACAGCAATGAAATGGAACTAAAAAATAAATATTTTAAAAATTTCAGACAGCAAGTGAAAAAATTTCCCACGATGATAATGAAGTGACAGTTTATTTTGGCGGCCAAGAAGGATTGGATGTAATTAGTTTTTCATTTTATTTCTTGAAAAAAACACTGCTTTCTCGATGTAATGCTTTTAAATTGTTGCTATACATTACCTTTGCTAATTTCAGTTGAAATAATTTCAGTTTTTCAGAGCAAAATAAGTTTTAACTGATAACTATAAAAGGTCATAATGAACTTCAGGTTGCAATCTCGACTGATTTCAGTTTCAAGCTCAAGGATGAGTCAGGAACGGATGTAAGCTGTTACCAATTGAAAGAAATTAGTGTTGATGATCATATTGTTTATAAGAAAGATTAATTTTTAAAACTTAATGCTGCAAAAATTATCACAATTGGTACTCATCAGAAAAGAGGAAAGCAGAGCCAAAATTATAATTGTCTAAAATTATAATTGTAGAACACTTGCGTGTGTTTTTGCATTTCTGAATCCATAGAGTAGTAAAAATCATTTGCGAATAAAATGATTCAAAATTTTATTGCATAGAAGTCAGTACAGTATAACCCAAAAGTATTATTGCATGCATGCACGTTAAATTCCATCATAAACTGATCAAGATCGGTGTGTCGGGTGGAAATGAGAATTTTCGCAAAATAACTTAATCTGATTGAATTGCAATCAACTCTGTTCGCTGCTGATTCACCACCATCACTTTTTCCTTCTACAATTCATTAAAGGCATCAAAACTGAGCTTACATTTGCATTTTTCCATTTGTTAAAATATGCAAAAACTTGCAATCATACAAAAAAAAAAATTTGCATACAAAAATAATTCATTTCAGTGCACAATTTCTCATTCTGTCTGCAACAATCATTCATTCATATGCTGTTAAATAATGTTTACAAAAAAGATATGCAAAATTATAATATCCAATTTTGTGAAATATAAATAAAGTGCTAATTAGTTTGATCAAACCAAGCACACGTGAAATTGATTGATAAAAAATAAATTTTAGTTCAACAAATGAATTAGAATGGATTTTTTTAATAATTCGTAGGCTGAAGTTATTTATTGCAGTATTTTTCATATGTTTTTGCTGGAATTTTCGTTAAAACGTTGAATTGTTTGCAATAATATTGGAATCTGCAGTTTGCAACTGCAAAATTAAATTAATTTGTTGCTCGAAGACATTAATATATCAGCGAAGATAATCAATTTATCACTAAGACAAATATTAAAATTAATAAATGAAATCACTCATTTATTAATTAGAACTTAATGCAAAATGTCGTGCACACACAAATTCATAAACTATTATAATTTAGTGTTTGGTGATATTCATTGTTTAACATAAATTCCTGAAAAGTTCATTGAAACTTTTCAAAGAAAGCAGAAACGATTCTCTGAGGGGTAAAAGTCATCGCACATTAAAATAGACCGAAGCAAAACGTGTATTGCTATCAACGCGTCACTAAGTGCACGCATAACAAAACAAACTTTAGTGCATTATTTTATAAATTTGTGTAGTTAATTAACTTTTTTACACTTATTAAAAACTAAAAATTAGTGTCTGTACGTGTACGTAAAAATACGTCCGCAATTTCTTAGAATAAGTATTTTTTATTGTGACTGATGTAATAAGTAATGGAGAATAACTGAAACGCGGATTAGCATCCACCTGATCATTCAATCAATTTATTTACAAATAAAATGCAAAACAGGAAAAATATTGCCTTTGCAGATGGTGTCTGTTTGTGTCTGTCTACGTATGTATGTGTACATTCATGCTTGTATATAAGTGTGTATGTTTGTGTGCGTGTACGTCGTTTATCAATTCACGTATCATATTCATATTCAAATTAATAATTGAAAAGGCTTTTATTTAAGATGTAGTTTTAATTTCTCACCGACATTCATGAATAACTTTTATTTTCATATTATTGCTTTGCTTTAGTTGACTTGCAAAATGATATCATTACAAAGAAATAAGCAAACAAGCAAGTAAGTAAGTAAGGAGTAAATGTTTGTTGATTACTTCAGAATTTGTAGATTTTCCTTAACAAAAATGATCTTAGAGGATAATAAGTTTGAAATGACCTTTCTAATTTGCTTTCAACTGATATTCAACTAAACTCTTGACATTTCATCTATTTATAATTAATTAATTATCAACTAATCATGTCTAGTCTTTATCTCTTCTAACATTGTATTCTCCTGAGCTAAATTTGTTTACCCATTGATAATTCAGTTATATTATTTAATCCTACCAAATTTTGTTCATCAAAAAGCAAATGATTTTTTTGTGGATACAAAGCGATTAATAAATTTCAAAGATATTTTTTCATGAATTTAAGTGATTTTTGTGAAACATTTGATGAGGACTTATATTATAGTGAATATAAAAAAGATTTTTTCAATGAACAAAAACAGAAAAACATTCAATATAGTGATCAGTTCAATATAGATCACAGGTAAGTACTAATTATCAGTCATGAATGACTGATCTTGTGAATAGTTTGAATCTGATACAGCAGATCAACAGATTTATCTTATGAATAGTTTGCTTTTTATATCAAATTAATTTCATTACTTAATCATTTGAAGTCATTTTATTTTAATATACGTATAAAAGTATTTTCAAAGTAATCAATTTTTAATCACTTGTTTATATGTTTTGAATAGGTCATTTGAATCTTTTATGGGAATGTTTTGTAAGCATCTATGTAAATACAAGCAGTCTAGAGTACTATTGAATTTTCATTTTTATTAAAGTAACTATTCAGCCAAATGCTCGAAAAATACAATGCACAATGTCCATTTTAAAACTGTAAAATAAACTTGTATTTCTGGTTTTAGCATAAATGCGATTTGCATACAATTATAATAATAACCACAGAGGCATAACAAATGCACAAATTTCTATCACATGCTACTATTTAAATGAAATGTGTGTGCACGCGATTAGAATCAATTCATGTTTAATTACCGTAATTTACTAAATTATAGCAACTTCGAGATTATAAGTTATCAATATTTAACTTCAGCCTCAGCTGCATAGGGCAGTTGTTGAGGAAGCTGTGAAGAAGTGCTATTTTCTCGTCAATGACAACATCATGAATAAGACTGTAAAAGTAGTACAAAATATACAATGATAGTACAGAATGATAATAAGAGAAATATTAGTATGAGTAACAATAACAGCAATAATATAATGATATTGATAGTGATAGTGATAATGATAGTGATAGTTATAGTGATATTTATAGTGATATTTATAGTGATAATGGTAGTGATATTCCATAACAGTAAAATGAGTCAAGTGTGTACTTTCTTTCATCACAAACGCAGACACGTAATAATAGTTAGTTTTTCTCGCGGTACTCTTCTCTCGGCGATGACCTCTCGAGCCGAACACTACTCAATTTGGGTCGTTGATTCGAGCACAGCTGACAGTTGCACTTCCTCTTCCTTCTCGATTCCATTTTTCAGCCTCATTGATCAATCTATTTGCAATCATAAATCGATCAGACTTTCTACATTAATCATTAATTATCCCTAATTTGAACAATCAGTTATGAGGTAATAAATCGTCATCACATTTAACAGTGATGAGGTAATAAAAGTTCGTACTGTGCCCTGTTTGATTCCTTCGTAACGTATTGATTTGCACTTTTGATCTTGGTCCTAGATCAATTTTTGATCTAGTCTTACTTAAATCAAAAATTTTTCATGTCTATTCATGATATATTTCCATTCGATAAGCATAAATGTTGAGTACTAGAGTTGTGTTTTCTTTCGCACTGATAACACTTTATTTTACAGTAATTGTTGCTTTTGTCAGCAATGATAAAACAAAATTGATAACAATAAGCAAATGCATAAAGTCATTGCTCAATGATAAGTTTTATCATACAAATTTTGCCTCACAGTCTTAATGCTTTTGAATAAATTCTAACAGCTTATCACGCCAATATTTATTTTCTTGCTATTTAGCACTGACTAAAATATTTTTCGTACGTTTTAATATTTTATTATTTTTTTAAATTAATATTTTACTTTGTAAGCAAAATATTCAAAATTTTGTCCACAAAAAAACAAAAATTTTTAAATAAAACAAACTGAATAATAAGTGGAAAAATGAACAGTAAAGTTTTTTTCGCGCACTTTTCGGCGCAATAATAATTATTTACACGAAAATTACTGTGTGAAAAAATTCTCAACCAAATTCAGTTCTTATTACTACTCCTTTTTTTAAAATACGACACTTCTATGTTTGCTGCCAGTACAGCTCTGCTTCCGTTCTATCATAATTTGACTACAGTTCCGCTACAGCTAAACTGGACTTCTTCTTCATCATTTCACTATAATTCTATTAATTGATCATAATTGCTTCAGAATTCTTACTTCTACTTTGCTATCATTGGACAACAATTTCACGTCTGGACGTAAAGAACAAAAAAAATCTCTCCATTGTAGGGAAGAGCGATAATTATCAATAATAATGATTGAAGGTAAACTACTTTATAGTTTGATCGAGAAAATGATTTTGTGCTCAAAAGAAGAAAGAATTTTCGCTCAGATACTTACAGACCCACCACCTTCTATAATTCTTTGTCCATTAAACCATCGCCAGATGTTCGAATTATTAATTATGCTTTTCTCCTTTTCGATTTCTGTCGATCAATCAATATTTTTGCTAACAAAACTGCATTTTTAATTTAAGCAATATTCTTGATTTTGTGATAGAAAAGAAAATTACAGTCTGTCATGCTTGTCAGGTCAAGGTCTGATGATTACTTGCGATTAATTTCCACCAGTTTTAACTACCTTCGATAAATCAATCGATCTCTTATATTAAATGATGCTTCTGATATAACTTTGAATATACTTTTTAGAATATGCGGATGTTATGTGCCGTTCCCTTCATTTGCTAAAAGTCTGCATATTTATGCTAAAATGCATAATAAGGATGTCAAGATATTATTTAAATAATGTGGAAATTCAGTTGAATATTAGCAGTAAGTGTGACCTGAGGTCAGTAAGCACAGAATGATTGTATAATTACTGAAAAATGTAAATGTAAAAATTGTAAATGAAAGTGTGCGCGTTAATAAATATAAGTGTGAAATATTGCTTTTGCCGCAAAGTTTATTTTGTCGCAAAGTCCGCAAATGATGATTTTCGCGCTAATTTTGGTCATTTATATTAGTCAAATGATCTATCAACACTTACTTATATTGTAAATATCTGTGAAAACTGTAGTTTGTCAAGTTGGTGAGGCGACCAGATATGCTGGATCTTTGCAATCAAAAAATGTATCAATTTTTCACAAATAATCAGTTCTCATTATCACTCAATTAAATCGTTGTGAAATAGAAAGTATGGAGTGTGCGAAATTTGCATAATCACAAAGAATTTGCTTAATTTTAGTTATTTTACTTTTAGTTTTTAATTGCTAATAAAGTCGAACACGCCAATAGTCATTTCAAATATTATTGCCAATGCACGTAAAAAATTTCTTTTTCACAAATTTATACTTTTATACTTTTTCTAACTTTTTTACTACATTTTTTCATACTTCAAAAAAACTCTCTTTTTCACTTTTTCCTCACAAAATTGTTGTAATTTTCCCTTTTGCTAACTATTTCTTCAAAAAAAAAAATAGCTTTACAGCGAAACTACAAGTGATAATCTGTAATATTTAACAAGAACTCTTAAATTTATATGCCATAGTGTGTTCTACCAGCCATATATACAAGCACTGAAGTTATTTTTCAAATCTCATGCAAAAATTTCAAGAAACTACAAAGAATTTTGCATTTTCCTTAAACTGCTATGCATTGCATAATTCATCGATGAGTAAAACTTGATCTACTAATTTATCGATCAAGACTGATTTACCTGAACTGCATCGATTCATTAAGAGTTGTGCTAAAGTTTGTAAAAAGTACTATTGATATCCAATGGGTTATTTTTGACTTCCTATTTGCTGAATACTTATTTAAATCATTCGTTTAGTTAGAGAGCTTTTTTGAGTCTATCTTTCTGAATGAAACTTCAAAACAGATGACAAACTTCAACTATGTCTTTGAATATTTGGAAATGATATATGCATAATTCTGTCATTATTTCTGCTTGTTCAATAACAGGCGTTGTGGGAACAATTAGCAATTAAAATGAAGTAAATAAAAAATGAAAATTCTTGAACATTACATCTTGCCTTAATCTTTCTTTTTTAGTAATAAAAATTTCAGACCAAAACATTTGCTTAAATTTTAAATAGATAGTACTAATTTTATGCGCATTTTTTTCTGAATAAACAGATTGAAGACAATACGGTAATGCACGACAATCATGCATTACCGTACTGTACTTCCTCATAATTTCAAGAACTAAATTTTCATTGAACTTGACGAGGACTGATAGCAAGCTAGCCATTTTGGCTTTTGTCTTATCAATTTATTGAAGAGTCTATTTTAGTTGTTAATAATTAAATTTACTGGATATTTTGCGTCATAAAAATAATTGCCTAGCGACGTATGCCTCTTTGCCTTTTCTGATCTTCAATTCATTAGTACTACTTTTCATTTCAAATATGCTTGCAGCTATTTTAAATTGAAGTTCATTTTTTCTCGACTTATTAAAAAAGTCTTAACCAAATTAATTTTTTTATATTCTGAGCTTTGACAGCACTGAAAATCATCCATGCACTTGACATTTGATATGCACTGATTATTTGATATTATGCCACAGTGATTACGCCATCACTTACGGTAATTACGAGCAATTAAGTAAGTCTATATGAAATGAATATGAATATTTAAAGTAAGTAAATTATAAAGTGATGACTTTCTATAACAGTCGAAGTAGTCAATTCGTTTACTTCTAAAATATTTATTTCGTGGATTTGTATCAAATTTTCAATTCTATTATTCAAAAATTTATCAGTTTAATTTTGTGAGAATATAAGCCAGTCAACACTTACTGATTTCAGTGCTTGCATCATTGATAACAAATGATAAAATTATTCTGACTGATCGATCAGCTTATTCTAAAGGTAGTTTTTATGAATTTTATGTGATAAAATTCGTGAAAGTAGAAAGAATGCAACTTCATTTTTGTCTTATTTTTCTCTTTGCATAGTTAATTTTTGTTTTTTCAGAGATTTATTTACAAGGAGAAAATTAAATTAATTAATTAATAAAAATAAATGATGCTTAAAAAGGCCTTACATGCTCAGTTTTCTTAAGCAAATAAAAATGGAAAGCAAATAAGAGTTAAAAGCTTGCAGTGTATATTTTAATTTTACCTAATAAAAACTCACTTACTTTTACAATTTTTAAAAACTTGAAGTTGTAATTTCTCTTTTGTGACGTCATGTCATTGTGATTACATTTTGAGGATTGGAAACACTGAGTTTAAATTTAAATTACTGCGTGTATTTCGGACATATGTAATTACAAGGATACTTGGAGAGCCTTGCTAATGTAATTCCTCAAGTTTACGCATAGATTTCTCACGTTATTTGTGTTTCAATTAACGTCTTCTTAATGTTTTATTCTTTCTTTAGCGAAACCACTGAACTTTATTTAAGAACAAAATATTGCCATGCATATTAGAAACTATGAATCACACTGCAAAATTTATAGTATGCGTACTTTAATTTATTTAACCTTACGGTCTGATTGTGAATGAATTAATCATAGTTTGAAAAAAAGCAAATAATAGCATGCTAAATAAATATTTGTCGTTTTTTGATTTCATCGGTGCTATCATACTAACACGTCAAATTCGAGTAACACGTGAAAAGCTTTGTTTAGTTTTCGCTTTCAGTGAAGTTTTGAATATCAAAAAAAATTTTGCCAGAA
The DNA here is from genome assembly GCA_900618365.1 of Thelazia callipaeda. Taxonomy (NCBI): domain Eukaryota; kingdom Metazoa; phylum Nematoda; class Chromadorea; order Rhabditida; family Thelaziidae; genus Thelazia; species Thelazia callipaeda. Next base: position 77,311 of record UYYF01004384.1, read on the forward strand.
ATATTTTTACGTATACTCGTAAATTTGAGATTGCGGAAGTGATTGTCGAATTAACTATTATCATAAAGTTTTTTGTATCCCCACTGGGTCATGGTACCGACTTTATTATTAGGACAAATTTTTAATGATTAAAATTATTTTAATTTTTCTGTAAACCACATTAGATTTTTGATTGTTTGATTTTGAAAAAACCTTTAGTATGAAGGCATTACTTGAAAGTTAAATTTTAGCTTGTTAAATTTTAATGGATGTAATTTTGGATGATCCATCTCCTCCTCCACCATATAGTCCAGAGCGACCCCCTCCTCCGTATGTGAGGACGGTTGAGATTGGAGCAGATGACGTAAATGACTCGAAAGCGAAGGCAGATAAGGAAATGAAACTTCCTTTTTCCACAGTATCAGCTTCCAAGATTGTCTATCCTGAAGCAGTGCTTTTGCCCCCGACCACCTCGCAAAGCATCAATCCATCTGTCTCTGGTAAATTATTATGTTTCTGAACTCATTCTTAATTTGCCTGAGATTTTAAAAGAGTAATCTTTGATACATTTTCTTTATAAGTAACAAATTCTGCAGCACTCTAATCAAGCACAAACCTTTACTTAGCTTAATTGTAAGGGCGTTTGTTTTCCATTCTATGAGGTATTAATTTTTGAATATGCATTTGCTTAAAGCTGTTGCTAAACATTGCAATATCTAAAATTAAATCTGAAGGCTCAGTTGCTGCCCGAAAAGCATATTAATTTCTTTCAACTAATCGTATTATATAAAGAGTGTGAATTTTGCATTATACACGTGTTGAATTGCATTATTCAAATTTAGGGCCAAGTACAGTATCATTTGTGGTCACGAACTATGTTGTGAAAAAGGCAACAACCACAGAACCACACAATGAATATTGTCCGAAGTGTCAGGTCACTTCTAGCAATCATTTTTGTTGCATGCAT
>UYYF01004384.1:80246-96296 GCA_900618365.1 Thelazia callipaeda
TTGATTGTTTGCGTTTATCTAAAGCTGATTATTATTTATCAATGCGTAAAATTATCTTGCGATTGCTATAAATTTACGGATTTTTTTTGGTTAGTTTAAGTAGTGACTTAATAGACTTTTATGATTTTGATCTGTTTTGAAGTCAACTTGATGAATTTTACAGATTTTTGAAGTCTATTCATTCTCTTGAGATTCGCTTGCTGAAAATTTTTTCAGTTGAATTGAAAATGACTTGCAATGATTTTATCAGATTTGGTATATATGACAAATCATATAAAGCGAATATAAAATGGAATGGAATGTAACGAGAAGCACATATTTACTGCACTCAAAACACACTAAATACATAATTATAATTGTTTGAATTGAATGACATGAAAAAAGTTCAAAAATAGTATTTAAATAAGTATTAATTTCTCATAGTTTCATTTATATAAGCCTGAAAAGTATTATAATTTCAAATTTTAAAAAGCAAAAAAAGACTGCAAACATACTTAGGATATTTAGAAATCGTAATGACAGCGATGAATTGAAAGATTGACCCGATTTTTCAAATAAATAATCTTAGTGAAATCTAGTAGTTTCAAAGATTTGCTGTATAATTGAAACTAAGTTTCAAAAATTCACGAAGACAAATAAATATTTGATTGAGTACAAAAATATAATGTGATTAAAGGAATCGTGAGAAATATTTTCGAAAATTAGCAAATGATTCCATGAATTGTAAAACTTAAATGGACATGGAGATGACCCGAAACAGTGGAATTAAGATGTGAAGAAGTCATTTTAAATATTATCAATTAGAGTTCAATGATTTCAAAGCAAATTCAAAAGGAAAGAATGAATGCAAATAGATTGACTAGGACTGAGTAGAAGATGGAAGTCGGTCAATTAAGATTCACTTGACGAAAACATGACTCAAATATTTGCTGGACATGTTCGCAACTTGCTCTCGGGAAGTATTTCTTGGCTAGTGGACAGTTGTCGCGAACCCAGTTAACCGGATTTATCATTTCGAAAACTCTGGCAAACTTTCGTATCACTAGACATTGCTCTGATGACAATGTGTGTTCAGAACTTGTCTACAATGAAAAAATTTATAGTAAAAGTAATATGGCTAACAAATCTAATATAAATTAGTAACAATACAATTAAGATATAAAACACACTTTTGATAGTTTCTACGGAAAACAAACAGCATATTGTTTTATTCTCACTAGAAGATTAATTTTTGAGTTGATTGCAGTGAAAATATTTGCGAATTTAATCATGACAGTGACTTTAAACTGAACCACATTAGCATCATTAATACAAAGTGTTAGTTTTTTATTATTTTTTAGTGTTATTTCTTGATAAATATATTTGCTCAAACTTTTTCTGGTAAACTTAGCTTCTATAGAAATTAAAATCAAACTTGGAAATTTTCTTTGTTTGAATCTTATGGTATCTGTAATAAGTTTGACTCCACTTTAATTTAATTGAAATGTCTCGAAATTGCAACAACCTGAATGTTATATTCTGAAAGCAAAGGGATATCAGTTTGAGAATCTGAGAAGTTGCCATGAGTAAGCAAGATTCCATGTTCTTTGTTTTTGAAAAATTGTACCAATTTCTCTCTTTCAAGTGATTCTCGATGTAGTCTTTCTTTTTCTGCTAATTCTTCTAAATGTTGAGTGATTGTTTGCTGCCGTTCGATATACGCTTCATCATTTAAACCACGTCGAAGTTCTAATTCTTTTGCTAGTACTGCCTGTTCTTCACGCAAAAGACGTGCCTCAAAATTTTTTCTTTTTAGTACGCAAACTCAATGGAAGACTTTTTTAATTATTTTTGATAAGATTTGCGAAAATTCTCGAATTAAGAAATAAGATAGTACTTTTTCTAACCGAGCCTTCTCTTCCATAAGTTTGGCGTTTTGATCGTAATTTTCCATTTTTACTTTGCTTGGGAATGCCTTTTTATATAACGCCTCCTTCTCAGCAAATTTCACATTTCGATTTGCTGAAACGGTAGTTTGTCCTTGGTAGCTTACGGTTTTTTCTTGTTCCTCCAATGAAGTGGTCACTGATGAATTGGTCATTGATGAGCTGAAATCGTCATTGCTTTACATTTATGTAAATTAAACTTTGGATGCAAATTTCAAGCAGCAAATACTTGAAGAAACAATAAATAGAAAGTGTAATTAAACTGTATCTAAAATTTTTGCAAAAAAATCAGTAACAAACTCAGACATCAAAACTTTTCATTCTAATATACATATTTACTGTGTGCAAAATGTTTGCATCAATTTTTCTGAATAGCAAGAATGCAGGAAATAGTTGGGGTTCTTATCTGTCTCAAACCTTACATTAAAACTAATTGCTTTTTGAATTAGATATTTTCACAGCAAAAAGTTAAGTAAACTATTACTGAAGACTGACTCACTTTGACTTTGAATAAGCAAAAGTATGAAGTTATTTTCTACCTTTCAGTTTGTTTGTTTTTTGAGATAAATTTGAATTTTCTTTAGTTTGATTTCACTAACACATGTATTTTGAAACAAAACTTTCAAAAAATTTCGTTTTGCATTTTGAAGAATAAATTAGAAAATTTTCAAATTTTGATGTTGAAAAAGTTTTTACTTGTGAATATTTTTAACAGTAAAACTGCGTTTTTGTTAATCTTACTCATTATTGTCAGGGAATAGCATTTGAGAATGTCCTTGCTGTACAATTGGATTCTGATGTCTTAGTGTCTTTATTCGTTCTATTTGAAATTCTTTTGCAAATACTGCTGAATTTTCATCAACTAAGAAATCTACATTTGGTTTCGCATCGTTTTCTGAATCTTCAGCTCTATGCTTTACAGAGACATTTGATTTTGCCATAGCAGTCATGCCATGTGATCTGGTCGTATCGTTTATTTTTGATGGTTTTTCGAGTGCTTTTTCTGCCTCGTAATGAACTTCACTTTTCAATTCTTTTCTTGGTTGTATCTGAAAGCCTTGCGATTGTGCTGATTCCATAATAGCTGTTGGATTCATAACTTCAGATTCAGATTTTCTCTCGTCTGCAGGATTAAATCCTGTTCTCTTGATTAAATCAGCTGGTCCAGCGGTATTTTTATGCTCACTCTGATTTCCCTGATCACTTAATTCAATTTTAACTAAATACTGATGCACTTCTTTTTTATCCTTATCAGCTCTATTCATGCTATGCACCTGAAAAACTTTTCTAATTTATTACTTATTCATAGCTCAAAGAATTTTCTAAAAATCGCAATGCATGGAGAAAAAATTTTTGATTACAAAAAATATTTTGATAAATTTTTAATTACTTTTCTGACTGAAAATATGATCAAGATTCGAAATATTCTGTTTTTTTGGTAAACAAAAACTACTACCTCCTGAGAATTTTCAGAATCACTTGCTTCGTCTTTAGTTATTTTCCAGCTGTCCTGATAAGCTCGAAGTTTCTGTCGTAGTTTTGCAATTGCTTTCCGCCACCCTTGCCTGATTTGCTCGTATGGATCTGTATCAGTATCAGTATCACTTTCTATTTCTTCCACCTTAAAGCTTTCTCCACCACCAATTTCAGCCTTCTGTGTTGTCGTCAGAAATCTGTCTCGGCTGAATTTATCTGTTACAGCTCTAGTTTTTAACAGTTCATGTAAGGGAATCAGAATTTTAGAATCATCTCCTCTAGTTATTTTGAGCACTGAGTCTACATGAATATCTTTCGTCGTTGTTTCTTCCTTCTCGAACAACAATGGTCTTACGTATGTTACGTCTGAATCTTTTGACTCTTCTAAAAGATAATCTTGCAATGTAGAATTAGTTGTATTTGTGAGATTTCTTTCTGTTGTTTCTTCCATGTTTTGCGTTGCAATAGTAGAATTCATTTCATAATCGGCTGTTTTGTTTTCAGTTTCTAAGATGGAAATTTCTGAAACACCAAAATGACTCTTTTTCGTTTCATTCAATGCCTTCATTTCATTCATTTCATTCACTTCATCCTCTTCTGTTTCTTCTGAATCTTTTATGCTTAATAAGAGAGCAGTTTCAGAGCTTCCTTTAGTCTTGTTAGATTCATGTAAGTCATGATCTGATATTGGTAACGAAATAGTAGTATTTATAGAGGCATAGTTATCTTTGAGACCAGTTGCTTCTGTAGTATTCACATAACTTTCTGGGGATTCCTTGGGAATAACTTCAGATGTAAGAACTGCATCTGTGCTGATTTTGTCAAAATCAGTTTCATTTTGAGCTTCAACAGTTTGTAGGGTTGATTCCACTGTTTCAGTTGTTACTCCTTTTGTTACATTACTCATATTATTTGTTAAATCATGAGAAGTAACAAATGCCGTGCTTGTTCCTACTTTTTCTGTCCTCTTATTGCTTTCTGTATATAATTTACTTTTTTCTATTACTTCTTCACTTGCATCTTGATTCTCCATCGCTACTTCATCCAAAACGGTTGTGGATTTTGAAGATTCTGTAGTTACTATTAACTTTTTGGCTGACTTCCTCACTTTCACAAAATCGTCATCATCCGTAGGCAAAACTCTCACTACATTAAAATCTATTGAAGTTTTGTTTGTAGATGTTTCAGCGATAAATTCTTTCTCAGACGTTTCCGAAGTTGCTTTCGTGTCATCTAAGTGACTTATTGACGGTAAAGTGTAATCATCTGTACTTGCCAAGTCACTATATATTGTGGTTTCCGAAATACTGACAATAGTTGGCAATTTGGGCGTTAAAGACGATAAAGCTGGTTCTAATAAGAATTCTACAGATTTGTTATCAGTTCGATCCAAAGGTGTGATGACTGTTGTAGATTCTAAAATTATATCCAGCACTTGTGGTTCAATTGTCGATACTGATGAGGTTGCTGTATCTGCAGCCGATTGTGAAGTAATAGTTTTACCAGTGGCTGTGAACGATTCTGAAAATGGAAAACGCGAGGATTCTGTTTCTAACGATTTAGTTGATGGATCATCCAAGACACTTCCGCTTGATTTTTTCGTTGTCATTTTGATAGGAGCTATTTTGCTTTGTAGTTCAGTTTCTTCAGATACTGCAGTGTATGTTTCGGTGTCGTTTGTGTCTGATTCTGAAGTTGCAAGATTTGCAAATTCTGCTACTGTGGATAATCCACCTTCTACAGAAGGTATGAATTCTAATGTTGTTTTAGAAACGTATTCATCTTTTGCTTCTTTAGGAATTGTTGTTGATAATTGTTTTTGTTTGCTTGCATCTGCTCTGGGTCTTTCAAATTTGTATGTGATAAATTCAAATTCAGAGCGAGTCGTTGAAAGTGTAGATATGTCTTGTGGCGTAGTTTCTATGCTTAAGTTAGAACTACCTATTTCAATAAATTGTGCATCGCCTTCATCAAATATTTTCTCTTCAGTGGCTTTTGTTTTAACGGACGTGTCTGTTGTGATACTTCGTTCAACACTTTTAATTGTCTTCATCGATATTTGTGATTGATTTTTGCCATGAAATTCCTTAGAAGTAAATTCATCAATCTCTGTTATGCTCGGAAACTCTGTTTCAACAGGAATTGTTGATGTTATGGTTTCTTGCTGTGGTAGTATAATTGGCAATTTTGTTGATTCCGTCAGCTTGATTGAGTTTGTAGATTCTTTCCTTTCTGAAACCGAAGTTGTTTCTGATTCATAATGTGAAGCAGTACTGGATTTAGAAGCAGTTCTCGATATCGCATCAGCAGTTTGTGCTGTAGATGTAAGTTGCTTCTCTACGTCTTCAAAATCTTCTACATCCATGAATTTACTTGCAGTGCTTGGAATTACTTGCGTAGAAGCATATTTTTTTTGTGTATGTTTTGAATCTTCCAAAAAGTCAATTTTGATATCATTTGCTTGCGTTGTTGCCGTAGACTGATAAGTTTTGTCAGGTAATGCTGAATGCGAATTTTCAACTTCGCTACTTGTAGCTGAAGAAGATTCAGATTCTTCTGTGACGGGAGACAAAATCGATGCAAGTGTAGAATCCATCGTAGCTTGTGAGGATGATGGACTCTGCGCCGTTATTAACTCAGAAAATAACGATGTCGGTTTTGAATTTGTAGGGGGAATACAAGAACATCTACAAGTGCATTGATTCTGATTTATCTCCTTTACAATTACGAAATCTGAAATATGTGCTGTTTTCAATATTTGATTTAACTTGAACATGTTCTTGGATGTAACAAAGTGATTTAAAAAATCTTCCATAAACAGAAATGTTTTTGAAAACTCCCTCATGAGAGATTTTTGAAGGCTAAATAAAAAGCTTAGAAGTTAGTTTAAGTTGCTTAGCGAGCAAAAATGCTGCAGTGACTGCAGAACTTTTTGCAGTGTCCGTGTTCAGGGTTTGTTTTTCACGTCAGTCGTTGACATTGCTGATAATAGACTGAATCATTAGGCAAATATTGTTGGCATCAATTTTGAAGATAAAAAGCAATATCGTATTTTTCTTTACGAATATAAATATAAAATTGTTTCTATGTGTATTCAGAATCTTTTCCAAAATGATAAAATTCATAACTTGATAACATTGCCTTTCATTCCTGTTACTGTTTAATTTTGTTCTAAGTTATCAACAATGTCTATGCGTCTCAGCGTAGTAACTCTCATATAATGACTGATTAAATGAAGTTTGTTCTTAGCAAAATAGAATCTGTAAAATTAATTACACGTGAAATTTTGCCAATTTAGGTAGATGCCTATGATTTATTCGAAAAAGAACTCTGAATTATTTTATCGAAAATGTCGATCTTTCCTTCCAGTCAATAACTATTCTGTAACAAAGAACAAAACTTGAATAAGGCTTCAGATTCATAAACTGACATAAATAACATTGCATGAGCGTTTTTAGTTTAAACTTTAATGCTTGCGAGAAAAAGTTGTCTTTGATTGCTTCAAACAATTTCTGAAGTGCCTTCACTGGAGATTTCAGTTTTCATTTGCTTAAATTATTTTACTTTTCCAGCACTAAAAACTTCAAACATCGAAAACTGTGAATGAAATTTGAAACCTTTGCGTCCGTCCGCATGAACTGCCTTACGTAATATCAATCCAGTTGACAGCCTGAATACAAGCGATAATAGCAATAAAAGTATTATCGAATGAGCCATTATTTGCTGAAAATTAGATACTACCACATACTCTTGAAACAGCGATTGATGGCGAATTACACGTGCACGTCTAAGTGTGAAAGATGACGTTTGAAAACGAAAAATTAATAAAGAAGCAACAGTATTATATGTAAGCTCTACACAAAAATCATGAATAAAATTTTTTAAATTCTTTAGTAAATAACTTAAAATTTTTTGAAAATATTTTAGAAAAAACAAAATAGGTTGCAAAATATTTTATCTGCTAAAAAGTGGAGAAATACAGAGAATCAGCAGATCGTTTATAGACAGCATCTTTCACAGCATTCTAGAAGAAAACTCTGAATTTATGGCAAAAACGTAACTAATACTTTATTGTCAATCCTCTTGACATCACCATCTTTTTTGTAAGAATTGTAAGGTAAGGAGTGATTAATGCAAAAAGGTCAGAAGTTCAGTTTTCTGCCACACACTGAAAATATTTGAACATTGTCAATTACAAATGTATTAAACTCGAAAAACTTCCCAACTTTCAATTTCAATACAAAAACTATGAAACATTTTGGAAAAGTACCAATATTCTGAAGTAAATAAAATCTTTACTGAACCGATTAAATGATTTTATAATGCAGTTTTTCATTTTGACTAACGAGAGAATTCAGTTTATAGTTTCATCTTCAAGGATGAATAGCTCATTTTACTACAAAATGCATGTAGGTCTTGTATTAGAAAACACGTATATCTATGCATGGATAAATTCATATGTTATTATAAATATGTATTTTAAATTATACAAGCCTGTTACACTTAAACAAAATTTAATGATATCATTTAAAATTAGTTAAATATATATCCTTGTATTATTGATATGCTTTCATTTATTATCAAGAGATCAAAATGAAAGTAAGTTTGACACAAGTAAATATCAGGTGAAGCCTGCATTCATTTAGAGATTCTGTGAATAATTCATCAAATATCCGTCACATTCTTAGTTTAAGTGTTAGCAAATTGAGGCAGTGAAAGAATAATGAAATATAATGAAAGCGTTAAATTCATAAATTGAAAAATATAAATTCAGATGGCAAAGCAATGCTATTGACATTGAATGAATTTGAAAAGATTCTTAAACTCTGAAGCAGATTCATTATCTTTTACAAATAACACAGTAGTCTGCAAAACAAACGTGAATTCCAAAATTTTTTGCTCAATTAATTTTCACGAAGTAGATCAGCGAGTCGTACATTAAATTTCTGCTTATCATTTTAACTTAAGAACTACTGTGTTGTTGATTAAACTTTGTCTATTTATCATCTCAGCTTGCAGAAAAAACTATTAAAAAAAACTTTTATCAATTTTTTTAGATTGCGATGTTATTTGCCTTCGTAATAAGATTAAACTATTTTGTACTACTACAAAGACAGATATACGTGTTATACGAGTTCTCCGAAAGCAAAAGTGATATTTGTATATGTACACGTTACTTCATCTTTCTTACCAATGGAATGTTATGATACACATGCATTAATCATAGACTTGTGAATATCGCTAAGCAGAAAGTAATTTCATTAGTAAATGCCAAGTTTAAAGAAGTAAAACAGGAAGCAGTCTTAAGATATATAAAAGTTTCTGAAAAAATATAGCACATTCTTACGTAACCAAAAGAATTGAGAAAACATTTTGATGAAAAGCAATGGCAAGAAAATGTTGAATTAGGTTTCAAAAACTCAAAGGAGAATCACAGATTTAAGGCTAATTCAGCAGTACAGATCAGCTTATGCATAGAAATTCCCAACTATACTCTGTGCCCAATTATCAATTAGTTTATTCAATAAATTATAACTAAATTATTTTAAATTAATTGAATTTGAATATTTAAGTGATGTATATTTATAGAAGAGCAGAAGGGCGGATCAGTGGTGCAGAGGGAGTGTTCACAAGCAATCCCAAATACATTCGTGAAATTAGCAAGAAAATACACAATATATATTTTTAGCTCGTAATAATATGTGAGCAAATGCATTGCAATAGACATCGCTTGCTAGGCGATGACGAGGTTTGGAAATTCTTTTGATATTTTGAAAAGATCAATTATCGAGATATCTCGGGAATGTGAATCATTTGCTTTTGGATGCACTGAATTATAAACGTGGAAATAATTGCTCGCATTTGCACAGCATACTTTGATGTATCAGATTATGCAAATTCATTCATATGTGAATTCGCTCTCGGATTGACTCAAGAGTGGATTTTACGAGCTTGGCTCTATATTTGTTTGCAGCTGATCTAATTTCGCTTGGAACTGTATGAAATAGATAAAGATAACATTTCTATAACTGTGATTAAACATACAAAACAATGTAAAGTAAATTTTTACCTATGCGAACAACTTTTTAAAGCCTTAGAAATTATTTCCATGAACCAAATTGTGATTTGTTCTGAGATTTTTTGCAAATTTCATTGTTTGCATTATAAAAACTATCAAATAAAACATTTTACAATTTGTAAAATCGAAATATGTCACAATTTGAAAAATTTTCCAAACTTCTGCTTTTATAATTATTCGCGCATATTGATATATTGTAAAATTGAAAATAATATATCTTACGGACTGACAATGTATCAATACAAAAACCTTTAAAATGAAAGTTTTTTAATGAGTGATTTGTATCTTCCGAACTGATAGTGTAGTTAGCCTACTGCTGCTTACAAGAATAGCAGATATTCAAAAAATGTTGCAATAAATGATTCATTACAATAATTTGGATATGATGTGAAATATACAACAAAGTTATGAATTTACATATTATTTGCGCGTAAAAAATAGATTTGGAAATTGATAACATATGACATCAGAAATATTGCTGGGTAAATGCTAAATATTCCTGATCAAATGTGCGATAAGCAGATGGAAAGGTGGAAGTTCTGCTATTATCAACAAATACGAAGTGGTTCATGTAAAAATACCTCTCTATATTTTGATTTTGAAATTCGAATCTAAAAATTGCGGGAATATTCATTATTATCTTCGAGATTAAGACTATAAATGAAATTTTAAAAATCAGGAATTTTTGTTAAAACAGAATACATTCAACTTGGAATCTGCACATTTGTTTATTCAATTATTAGTGAAATATAAACAACATTTTTATATTAATTTTAATTTAAAAAAAATGAAAGAATCAAATATTTATTTTATTTAAAATAAATTTTTAAAATTTGAAAAAACTAAAAAAATTTGCGAAGGTCAAGATCAACTTCTTGAAAACATTAGATAATTAGAACAGTAAGAACGTTGTTCTGAAGGTCATTGAAATTGTAATATGATTATGAAAAAATGCAGTTAAATACAAAATAGTATTAGTCAGTGGAGCAAAAAATTTCAATTTTTTAAATACGTGCCAAAAATAACTTAATTTAACAAAAAATTTTTTTTCAAGTCTAATTACCAGTTCCTGATTATCGATATAATCTATTTTGTAAGAAAGATGGAATTTCTACTGCAACTTTTTTGAATTCTGTAAGTAGCTCAGTGACGCAGTTCTTGATTTGCAATAGAGCCTCTCGATGAGTTAAAAAATGAACTAAGTAAAGCGATTCAATCTATTCATTGAATAATTATATTCCATACCTATATATATGTAATGAGAAAAAAGTTGCTGGAAGTATATTTTTTACGTGCATTGTTATCATGTATTACATGTACCTATGTTTATATATATTTGTGCGAATAATTCGATTCCAAAAAATTTAAACAGTTTTAATTGCAGTTTTGTATCTTACCAATCAAATACGATTTGATGAACTTGCTTGAGTTAATACAAAAATGATTTCTTTATGAATAATAAGTGAATTAAATTTACGGCAGATTGAAAATTTTGTGCACAATTAATGCATTAATGCAAGTCTTTGATTTTTACTTTTGTTAACAAATTAATTAGAAAATAAATTTCGCTTAATTATACAACATTTAAATTAGTATTATCTGATCACAATTATTATTACTACAACCGTAAATGTGGAGCTTTAAATATAATGCCTACGTATATGTAATGCACAAGTATTGCAGTATGCTTAAACATTGTAGTGCATACAATATTATCACACATTTACAACAAAAATGTAAAATAGCAATCATTTTAACAGTGAAAATTATATATACATATATTATATGATTGGTATATTGATGATCAGTTCTCAATTGGGTGCATTGAATTACACAGCAATTAAAAATTCAGTGATCACTGTAATAGTTAAGTGGTTGATTATTCAAGAATTATTCATAAACAATGATTATTGTAGCAGCAAATATTTCCAGTAATTATTCAGGCATTATCTGCAATCACAATCTTAACACTGACTATACCAGCAATGACATCATTTGCTGGAATGTTTTGAGATTTAGCATTTTAAAAGTTATTCGCAAAAAAATTTTCGCAGTAACTATTCAGTTTAAAACCTATGCACTTGCTAATATCTATTTTTGATAGTCAATTTCTTCAGAAAGCATCAAAATAATGCAATAAACTAATATTTATGCTTTGTAAATATTTTGATATCAAATAACTACTTGGGAATTAATGTTTTAAATTTGAATCATTTGAAGTTGTCAAGCAGAAAAAATAAAGAATGATTTGAAAAGAATTACAATAGAGAAGGAAAGAGTGCTGAATACGACCACTACGACAGTTGTAACGATGGCTACGTATATGGATGGTTATTTTGACGGTTGTTGAGGAAGCATTCTCACTAACGCATTCCGATCAAAACGATGTGCAAAATTGGCGTTGCAGGCAGTTGTCAAGGAAGGACAACAACTTTTGTAATGTCACTTTTGTATTGCAATATTTTACCTACCCGTTCTTTCCTTCCAACTATCACAATGGAATTTACTACCAAATATCAAAAAATAATGCACGAAAAACTGCCAACCATCAAGCCCATGTACTGTTGCTTTTGTTGGAAAAAAATAAAATATAGTAATATTTTGGACTTACGTATAAAGCAATTTTTACTTCAGATCTAAAAATGCTATATATTTCTTCAGTAATGTAGTAGAAATTTACTAATTATCACATGATTTAAAAGTAATGTTGCCGTCAGAGATCAAAGTTGGAAATCAAAATTTATGAATAAATAATTCGCGATGCTTCTTGAATCGAGAAAGATGACAAGTGAATTGAATAGTAATTTGCTTTCTCTTTAGATACTTACTTTTTTTCTTCAATTAAGCATTCAAATTGCATAATTTTTGTATGCTTGTGGGAGCTTTTTCTTGAATACTTTGCTAGTTCAGAAACGAAACAGAACTAATCAAATTCAAAACAGGCAAAGAAGACAAAAAAGGAAATGTTTGAAAAGAACTGTGTGTGTCTAGAAATACATCCTGTACACTTATCTGTACATATGTAAATGTCATTAAATTATATTATACTACAAATGAGCTCAGTAAGGTTAAGAATGAGGATGATGAACTCTTTATGGTACTATCACAGAACTCATATTTAAGAGGTTATGAGTATTTGTCCAAAAAAAAGCATGGTTATACTGTTATAACCTTGAGCGAAAACTAACTTGAACAAATGCAAAATCATTGCAATGTCTTATGCTAACTCGCGCACTTATAACTTTATTAATTTCGCTTGCATTACACAGTACAATTACTAACAAACTCTGAAGAAGTTCAAACTTTCAGGCATTAAAAGTGAAGTATTTTTTGTCGAATAAATTTGATTGCTTTGTTCTCTTACTTCTGTTCAATAATAATCATACAAGATTAGTTAGTTTAATACCGTCTCAAAGCATAAATTGCTTTCCCATTACTCTTCTGAAGGTCATTATCGTAATTTTATGTCTATCTTATCATCAACCATAAATTATGTAAATTAGCGGTGCGAAAAAATTTTGTACAGAAACCTTCCTCCGTAAATTACACTTTTGAAAGTTACTTTTTTTATAACTTTGAAATTACATTTTTAAGTAAAGTTCCTTGCTGAAAACTACTGCTATTGATACATATATTTTATATGAAAATATTATTTAAGGCTTAAGCTCTCACTATCATTATTTTTTCGCATCATTATCACTGTTATTTGCAAACTGTAGCAGTTGAGAAAGTGCTATCCTTAGTGATAGCAGATTTTTTAAATTTGCAACAAAAAAAACTTATCTTAGTGAAATAAGTTTCACATGCAAGCATAAAAAGGGTCAATTTTTTTTTCTTAGGGTCAAGAATAACAATGAGTATGTCTGAATTTTACTGCTGAGTTTAAAAAATAAACTTTGAATTCAGAAAATTCACAATTGGAAAGTTAGTAAGTTGAAATGCAAAAGAGAAGAGTGATTATAAAGGAGATATGAGCTGCTGAAATCCCCTTACAACCATTTATGTTGTGCGAAAATTGCGTAAAAACAAACAAAAATAAGGGCAAATTTAGAAAGTTAATTTATGAATAGAATTAGGTACAGTCTTTATTTCAGATCAAATTTGTTTGTTTGTAAAAATTTCTTGTTACACCCTTTGACAGTTCAAAAATGAAACAGAAATAATCAATTAGGTCAAGTAGAATAAAAATTCACCAGAAAGTTACTAGCAAAAATTTGCAAGTGCAAACAGATTCTAAGCAGTCATAAAATGAATTTCTTTGACTCATAGAAAAAATTATTTTTAATTACTGTTTACTTTTAATTACTTAAAAAGTGTTTCTGAGAACCGCAAATAATGTATTATAGTTATTTTCTGGACATGATGAAAAAAATTTTCTTGCCAATTTAAAAATTAAAAAGTCAGTGTCAAAAATAAACTCTTAAACACTATTTTGGAATCTTTGCTAATACAAAATGCATCAAATAGTTATGAACCATTAAATTTCATGTAAAGTCTTGATTTCAGATCAAATTTTTGCAAAAAAGTACTCTTTTCAAGTAGTTTAGCATTTAAAGTAATTAGAGTTATTTTTGCGTGTTATTATTTAGTTATTAGTGCACACTGAAGAGCAAGAATAAGTTGTAAGAAATCGGATTTTGCCACTACTACGAACTACTGATCCAATTTAATTCTCCACTTAACATGTATTATCAATCATTACTACTTGTGTTCAGCAATTTATTACAACAAAAGGAACAAATTCTAAATGAGCCATTCACGTTGTCAGTTAATCGTTCACAAAATTAAATTTCTAAGATTCATTAGACAAAGCAGAAATTATTTCAAATTAATAAACACTGTACTTAATCATTTACTAAAGTCTTTTTTTGACAAAAGTAATATGAAAGAATACGCAAAAGAATCTCTGCAGTCACGTTAAATTCAACAGTTTATTCTGAATTATCTTTACACGAATAATAATAATAATAAAATAAATACAAAAGTTTGCATTAGAGAGCTAAGCATCTTTATGCCATGCAAAGGCTTGATTTTCAATTAATTCACAAAAAATGCTATCTTCTTGACCTGATCATATCTTCTTTTAATATACATTTGTATCTGAACTTTCATAAGTGTCCGAGTGACCAAAGAAATATCTGTCATCAAGAATGTCAAGATAATGCATATTTTTTTTGCCATGGCATTTCTTTGCACGATCTGTTATATTCAAATCAATCATAAAAAATCACTTCACTGTGATCAACTTTTTCATCATTGATGATCTTTATTTGCACGGGTTAATCGACACACGTGAATTTACTAGTTTGCATTTCACAGCGATGCAGATAAAGTTATTACATCTGATTTCACTCCCTTATAAGTGCTTTGAAATGTCAGATGTAACAAATTTCAGAATGATTATAAATTTTCCTTACTTTCTATCCTTCAGATTTCATTTCGATGCTTTGCAAAAAAATTTATAAAATTGTATTGGGTCGAATAAATATGATATCTCTAAAATTATGAATTTCATACAAAATTTTAACTTTCAATTTAATTTAATATCAAACTTTTAAGCTTTCTGTTTGACAAAATTAATTCTTATTTCTTCGTAATACTCATTTAATCAAGTATTTTGGAGGTTAGGTTTTATAGTAAAACAGAAAAACTGAATTGTAATTTAAGGTTGATTTAAATTTTACAGAAATAAACAAATAATAATAAAGTGCTGTAAAATGTGAGGGATGAGATAAACTGACAAACTTGTACTATTAATTATGAATATTTCAAAAAGAGGAAAGTTGGCAGAAACTTTTAGACTTACAAAAATGATTCTGAAACGTTTGTATCTACACTGACTGACTTGCTCATTTTGTTTTTGGCAATTTCTAGAAAGTTCTAGATATTTCCAGATCTTGACTTACCTGATTTTAAATAAAATAAAGTGACTGAAACACTTATTTTCAATAAAGGTCCATGCAAATGACTAGCAAAATAGAAAAATTTTTTTGAACAATCTTCCAACCTGAACGTAAATATGTTATGAGCAATCTTAAAAACTGTCTAAAAGTTAAAAATTGCATGGGAATTTTTTTCTATCAAAAAAGTTTTTTTTTTTGAAAAAGAAATTTTTGAATCTATTGAATTCTAACCAGACTGTACTCATCCACTTTGAAAACGAATGTAAATATTTGAAATATACAATTTAAATAATTGCGCATTGTAATTGAAGTATTTTAGTTGTATAAAGATTTAAAAGTCGTAAAATTATTAATAGTTGTAAAATTGTAAGTTGTAGTGAGTAGCATTGATTTTAAATTAATTCTGATGATAGAGTTAACCTTTAATTGATTGTCCACAAATTATCTCAAATTTGTAAAAAACATAAAGTTTGTTGTCTTGTCTTTTTTTCTTTAAGAAAAAAATAAATGGGAAAAAATGACTTAGCGAAATAAACATCGTAAAAAAATCATAAAATGTCGTGTTGTCGTCATTTTTGTTCAGTTCGTCAAATATTGCTTGCGTTGTATAAATTCATAGAATATCGCAAACTTTTTCTAACCTCAAAAATTAGCAAATAATTTATTT
>UYYF01004385.1:2332-41314 GCA_900618365.1 Thelazia callipaeda
CGACTCAAATATTCAATTCTCTTTTAATATTTCTCAAAAATTTAGAAAATTTCATCAAAATAATGCTAAAATACTACAATACTAAAATATTACTAAAATACTAAAATACTACAAATATTACTATTTTGAATAACCATAATATTTAAAAGTATAACACACTTTTTCTGTCGTTATTCTATTACTTTTATTTTGAACATTTTTATTAGCAAATATTTTCTTAACTAAAGTGACATTTCTATTAAATATTTACTCTCTTATATCACTTAATACTAATTTATTACTTTAAATTTTGGCAGAAATTTTAATTCGAGAAAGCAAAGCAAATTTTCTTTGAGTGTAGTGATATTATTTTATATCTTAAGAAAAATACGAAAACAAGTATTCGAGTTCCACCCTACACAGATGCTTCTACTTTCGTTTCCGTGAATTTAATCCTTCTTCCAGTACAAACCTGATTATGAATAATACCGCACTCAGTCTTATCTGATTAATCCTAGTATCAAACACACACATATTCGTTACTTTCGAATTTTAGCTTTTTTCAGTTCATTCATTTTTGCTTTTATCTATTTGTTATTTTATTTCCATTTCGAGTACTATCTTCCATTTCGCATATGTTCTATTCCAATAGCTCCTTTTCTCACATTACTTTCTGAATAAACCAATGTCATATATTCACTGCATTTTACACAAAAGTAATTTATTTTATCTCAAATTAAATCCATAATTGGAATCTAATTTTATGGCTAAATAAAAAGTCTTATTACTTAGAAATAATCCTGCTTTTTCCTTGCATTAAAGCGCCAATTATAAATTACGTTTTGCTTTCAAAATTAATTTAAAATAAAAGTAAGAATTACTTTTTCATACTTACAGTACACATTAACTGCAATCTTTTAACTTTTACTTATTATTGCTAAAAATTAATAGAGAATGAAATAAAATTTGATCAAAAATGACTGCATTTTAGAAAAATGAAAAACGAATATAAATATTGTTATTTGCACCCGATTTTAGTAACATTCACTGTATTTGGTATTTTGATTGTGTTATCATATTCGTATTTATCATTATGTTTATCACTATCATTATTACGAATATTATTTCAATACTACTATTAATTATTATTATCAACATTAGTGTCACCATACTGTTCTTATGACTATTCGATCTTATTTTTGCACTCTTTTTCATAATCTTTTCTGTTACTAATTATGTTAATAAATATTTCATTATTATAATTACGACTGCTACATATTTAAACATTATTATTATTATTATTATCATTGTTATCATCATTATTATTAGTGTTACAAAGACCTATGAATTAATTAAACACAAAAAGCAAAAGAAATAAAAAAATAAATAAATAATTGTATAAATAAGCGAGCGAATAATACAGTCATCTCCATACTCTGATAATTCTGTTTATGTAAACAGAAATAATGAAAAGAAGGTGGAATTCATTGAATTTGAGTTAAAAACAATTTGTCATAATTTATAACCAAAAAAAAAAACACAAACTTATCAGTATTTGAAATAGAAAGAATTACTCAGAGAATTTAAAATATCTGACTCCAACTGACCTATCATAATTGACCTATCAGAAGTGACCCACCCGAAGTAACCCACTCGACCGACTTGCAATCTACTTTTGCATTCCGTCTCAGGGCCAACTTTGCCAGCGGGCAAGCAGTGCAAAGGTGCGCACATCCCCTTCCTCCCTCCAATTACTGTCCATTCATTCAAATGACAGTAATTGGATCAAAGGTGAAATTAGAGTGCAAATTATCCTTACTGCCTACCCTTACATCCATCTGACCACAATTACTGGCCAGTTTTGACATTTCACGCTCAATCTTTTTGCTAAAAGAATAATGCTAATAGCAAAGGTCAAATACAACTTTCATATTTAGATGAAAGGAAAACTTCATCTCTACAAGTCGCTTAATCCGTTCCTCTGAACTCGTTTAGCTCAACCTATGTCAATATTTGACACAAGCAGTTCAGCTCATTCCACTGATTGACGTTTCACTCTAACACTTATTATTATCATATAAAAATAATAAAATTTACTGGTATCTATACCTAAAGTTTTCTTACTATTAATCATGTAACTAAGTATTATATAATTCTGAAATAGAAATAAACTGAAATTAATTGCGTACATTTGCAAAAGGTTCGTTTGAATAGATGGGCTAATTTTGATCTCAACCTCATTTAATTACATTAATTTGAAAAATTCTCACTTGAAATTAACTGACTTTGAACAATTTTTTGGTATGAATCAAACTAAAACTGTTATAGTATTTAAGTTTATGAGTTATATTCATTAATTTCAAATTAATAAAGTTGCAGTTACTCAAATTTAATAATATTAATATGAAATTGATTATATCGACAATATATAAATATTAAATTAATAAGCAGACACGCAAACCATTGCTGATACGGAAAGTAAAGTAAACATGCATATGGATGAATGGATAGGTAGATAAATAGATAGATAGATAAATAGATAGATAGATAGGTAGATAGATAGATAGGTAGATAGATAGATAGTTTAGTTGCGCGGAATAAAACGTAGTAAAATAAAATTGATAATTTGAGGATGAAAATAATCAAAAACAAGTTTGTCACATCGTATACGGAAATTAACTGAAGAGATGCAGAGGTAAGCATTACTGGCCAATACTTACGCATCACAACAAGTTATATTCTCGTAAAGATTGTATTTGGTACGTGAAAAAGTTTTATTTTAATAATATTTAAAAAAATAGATAAAATAAAATTGATTAATACAACTAACTATAAAACTATATTTTGTGCAATAATCTATTTGGTTCATAAAGGAATCCATTTATATTGTATTTTTGAATTAGTAATTCATATAGTCATACAAAAGAATTACAAAAATATTTATTGTATAATATGCATTTGCTTTATACAAATTATTCTGCATTTTTGCATAAGTAATTCATTTATTTTATTTAATAATTGAAAAAGTATTTTAAAAAATATATATGATATTTTTTTTAGTACTTTTTCAATGATATTCTTTATGAAAAGTTTTAAAAAATAACAATAATATTTACCCTTTATCTGCATTCATAATTATTTACACATTCATAACTGTTATTTTGTATTTTTTCATGAAAAAATAAAACAGTATATTTTTTTATTTTTTATGATATATATTGGTTAATATTGTATAGTATATATTAATTAATAGTATATATATTAATTAAGTGTTTGCTAGAAGTATTCAAAAGTCTTCAGTAGAACAGCAATAAAATTTAGTTATTTAAAAATCAAATAGACGAAAAAGTTCGTTATTTTTTTGTATTTCTATTTGTCATTGCTTGTTTTTATTATTATTTTGCATATTTTATTTATCCTTGTAGTACTTATATTATATTTGCATTTGTTATGCAAATAACGATAAGCTTAACTAACTTACTTACTTGGAGAGTATGCGAATTTATGCAAAGTTAAGTTGTAAAAAATATTATTACAAAAAATTTGTATAAATAAAGATAAGTTATTGGCTAAAAATGAAAAAGATAGGCAACAAAACATTGCTTTTATAATAATATAAATAACAAATAAATAAAAATAAATTGAATTCCATCATTATCCTTTTCAGGTACACAAAATTATTCAAATGTGATAAATTTTATACAAATGTAAATTCGTTAAAAATTCATTCCAATTCCAATGCTTTCAAATATTTCCCTCCATAATTTTTGTCATAAATTTTCTACTGATATGATAAATTTTATTATTGCATGTTAAAAATGCTCAAATAATTGAATGATTAATTTTTTTGTGAATCTGTCAATGAATAGATTGATTGATAAGTTTATGATAATGGTTGAATAATTACAAGTATTATAATCAGTACTGATATAACAATTTTAATTTTGAATCATTCAATTTTTTTGGATCCATTGCTGGATTTTGATAAAAATTACAAGATTATAATACAAAAAAATTAAGATACAAGTTTTATATAAAAAATTGACCACATCAATGTTACTTATAACAATTAACTAATTTGGTTTCATATTTTATATGTAATTTTTGTAAATGATCATTTTGTAAGTATAACTTACATACAATAATGAATTAATACAAATTGATGAATTAATAAAAATTAATGAACAAATTAAAATTGACATATCCATAAAATCTTCAATTATGTGAAATGTAAAAGTCAAAAAAATTACAATAGTACGTCATTTTCAGAATAAGTGAAGTCACGTATTCTATGACGGTTTCATAATTAATAAACTGATATGAAATGCGTTCATATAAAAAAATGTGCAGACATATAAAATATGTTCATATAAAAACGTGTTGACATTTATTAAAGTAAAATTTTGCGCTAACAATAATTCAACGTCACATACGTGTCTACACATATGTGGCGTTGAATCTTATTTAAATTATTGTTAGCGCAAAATTAATTCAAATATAAATATTTGCTAAATAAAATAGGATTTTTTAAGATAATTTTCAGAAAACTGATTGAAAGATTTTGTTATTTTGAGCAATAAAATGATTTATTTTTGAATAAAAAACAAGAATTTTTTTTACTTTTAGAAACTATTCAAATAATAGAATGAATGACTTTATTGACACAGCAAAATGAATTTAATAATAAAGCATTTATTTGCACAACAATTAAAAAGAGATTTTGTGTGAGTGAGTTTGATAACAGTGACATACACGTATTGACACAGCTACAAACTTTAGCTAATAATTTGCTTATTTGCATGACATTCAAAAATAAATAATATATAATATCTTTGACACTTATTGACTTAAGCTGTAGAAAAATAGCACATTTTTATTTTATTGTTCAAATAATAATTTTAATTTTTAATAAAAGTAAGCAATTAATTTAAAAATTTTACTTCAATAAATGCCAACAACTCAAATAAGCAAGAAACATCTGATGCAAATAATAAAATAATACGTGCTTTACTAACAAAATTAGGTAAATGACGCGTACTTTTGAATAGTAAAATTACTATGTAAACAAGATTAAAACGTATTTCATTCTATTATTGAAGCAGTGCATTGATACTTTATGAATCAAAACTTCAGAATAAAAAATTTTAGAATAAACAAAATAAAAGGCTAGTTTGTGGTAGTAAAATTTGTTTTGATTTTGATAAATTTTGAATACAAATACTTAAATCAAAAAAAGGCATAATGTAAATTTTAAACAATTTCTTTGGTTAAAAATTTATGGGCTGTATAAAAGTATTTAATTTTGAACATTTGTTAGTTTTATTTTTATTAAATAATTTGAGATTAAACATTTTACATCATTTGCAACTTTTATTAAAAAAATTTCGATGTGTAAATTTTAGTAAATTTTAATAGATCATATTAAAACTTGAATTTGTAATGCTTATTAAGTAACAAAACGAATTTATATTTCAGATTTTAAATCATTTAAGAATCAAACTTACAATAGCAATTACTGTAACAGTCCTTATTCTCCAGGGAATTCGCCACTCATAGCAATATATAATTTAAAATACTTATAAACTATAATTACTTTCAGTTTTCGTTAATTTCTACAAAGAGTTTTCATAAATTTATCAAACTTGAATGAATTTTTTGATACTTTTATCAGCAATTTAAAAAATTTTTTTCATACCTCTTTAGTTATTAATAAATTTAAGCATTTCTGTATAAATTAACAAAAAGTCATAGAAGTTAACACTTATTTTATTACTGAATAAAAGCAAAAAATTAAGTCCAATATTCGAAATCAACAATAAATGAATGAAATATTAATGATTAAAAGGTGTAAATAATTAGCTATATTTGTGGGGTCAAATATATATCAATAATTATCATTAATGAGTTTTATCGTCCAACAGATTTAGCATTGTTAATTGATCTTACCGAATTTTTAGAATCTGACCTCTTGGGAATAAATGTTATTTGCTAATTTGTACATTACAGATAGTAATTACCAGTAATTTGAGTAAATAAGCTTGATTTTAGTATGATATTTTTTATGAAATATTCAAATCTTTAAATATAAACTGACAAGATTATTAATTAAAGTGAACAATAGATTTTTTTTGGCTCATATAATCGTATAAAATTTAAATCTTTGGGCAAAAAATTATTTCAAATTCTGATGTGATTCAAAATGGAACAAAATAAAAAAGATATACTAGCAAAAGAATATACTGTAAGATATAAAGTCGGTTATTTGAAATAGCTAAGAAAATTAGCATAATTGATTTTGAAGTTATTCTTAATACAAAGTTAATTATTATTGATGTCAGTAACAATATCTTTTATTTAATTTTGATCTCCTATATCTTATCGTTAATCTGGTAAAAGTGTAATTAAAAAAGCCATATAATATAAAATAAATGGAACAAACAAATTTGATGCATTGTTTCTCAATTAAATAATATTCTCAACAATCTAATTTTTATTGCTATTAACGGTAATTAAAACATTTATAATACTTAATTATTTATTATCCATGTTTTTAATATTTAGTTGAACAAGCATCTATTGGCTTTAGTTGGCATTACTTGGTCACGTATATTTCATTCATCAATCATGAATGGAACCATTGAACCGGGTAATTTATCCATCTAAAATTATTGGTTGCAGATGGAAGATTTGCTTGGGAAACATTTCAAATCGTTGGGTAATTTATGGTAATTTGATAAAAATTAAATCCAAGCATTAAAATGTTAGGTGAATTTGTTTATTTAATTAATTAGTTCAACAAACAATTACTGTATACAAAGTTTATTGTTTAATTATGTGCTACCTACTGAACTGTTGATTTTAACAACCGCCTTATACAATGAAATATCCCTTTCATTTATTTAATACTTATCCATCAAACTTTTTTAAGACTTGAATTGATGTAATAAAAATTAGTGAGGAAGTAAAGTAGTTAAGACTATTTTGTAAAATTTTGGATACCTAACTTGTTAATGCTGCCTGAACTTGAGATTCTTTACTTGTATTTAGGCATTTCTCACAAACGTAAGACCTTATCAACTACTTCACTTTACCCTCATTATTAAACCACCAAATCCTTCAGCATTACTACCAAAGTAAATGTAAAGAAATTAAATGTATTAAACGAAATTTAATAACTTAATATGAAATTATTTCTCACTTTTCCCATTACTGTTCATACAACAACAAACAATTTCTCCCTGTTACAACAAATAGTTCCATTTTTTATTGGTAAAAATGTTGCAATAATTTTTACAAACTTTATTTACAAAGTAACTTCCATCACATTATGTATTAATTAAATCAGTGAAATTCTTGCAATATCTTGGCACCTACTATTAATACATGTTGAGAGTAAATTCTTTACCAATGTTATTGTAATAGAAATATATGTAATTATCCATAAAAATAGTCCAAATAAGGCCAACAGACAAAGAGTTATTGTATGGATAATTACATTTAAAGTTTGAATCAATTAACGAGCAGTAGGAGTAGATACAGGTTATAACTTGATTATAATTGTAAGTTTATTCATTTTTAGGTCATTTTGAACAGTACTACCTCATGAGCTAAAGAAAGAGCACAAAAAGATTAAAATGCGTTGTAATAACCAGAAACTGAGGTGTCAAGAAATTGTAACTTCACAAATTACATCTATAAACCTGATGAATTTGGACAACATTGGCGTTGTACTACTTCATGTGGTTATAAAAACTTACAACCTTCAAATATTCTGAGGACTGAAATAATAATTGACATTTTCAACTAATCAGAGCCTGCACAACAAATTCAAAATAAAGAATAATGGAATGCAGAAAAACTTGAGCAAAAGTAGCTTTGGAAAATGTATGATGAAAAAAAACATGAGTTCAGATTAAATTGCAATTAAATTAATCTTTGAAAAAAACCTTGTTAACAGAAAAATGAGGACAAAACATGACATGAAGACAAAAAACTGGAATGTCGACAATTACTACGCACGAAATAAGTAATACTATGACCACGAGAAACAAATCAAAATGAATATTCAACTACTGCTAGTCTGATTTCTGGAAGCAAAAAGATTCCGAAATTTAGAAGAACAAAAATGAGACCTGGAAGACTGAAACACAATCTCCCTCATCATCATCACTAATGAATAAATATACCTTGAAAAATCAAGCACTGAAAGTATCTTAGTACTTTATTACAATATCTATTATGATATTATGAGAGCAACTATGCTTACACAGTCAGCCTTAAAATAGCGAGAAAAACATGAAAAAATTAGCTAAAACTTATTCATTTGTTCATTTTGACTATTTTCCATGAGAATAATTAAAATATGTCATTATCTGACTTCTAAGATGTTACAAGCAATCTTATGCAGTTTTTAATTCACATATCAGACAAAAACTACAAATTTGCTCGGAATGGACAAAAGTCATCTTTCCCTTATACATCGACATCAATATAAATGTATAATAAGAACAACTGCTGCAAAACAAAATAAATTAAAAAAATCGAATCACGAGTTATTCAAAAATTTTGACACTGATTATCAGAATATCAGTCAAATGTAAACAGAGTCACAAATCCACTGACTCTAAATATACCCTATTCTTAAGGAAATTAGTTCAAAAATGTTTTTGAAACTTATATCCTTCTAAATTAGGACTTTAGAATGTTTAGCACTAAGTCCTAGCTAAATATATTTTTTCTAAATAATATCTTATTTGCTGTGACTAGCTGAGAAACTTTTGATAGAATGAACTGAAACAAAAGCTTCATTTAAAACTATTAAAATATCCATATACTTCTTACTTCATCTCAAAAATTTTATGGTTATTTCTGAAACAGACCAAAAGTAAAGTTTCTAATAAATCACAAGGAACGCATATAACTGAAAACAAATCTATTTAGCATCATCATCGTCTTCATCACTATCAGTACTAGAACCACTTTTTTTGTAATCATTTGATTCATCTCTATTGTCGTCATCTCCATCTTCATCTTCATCATTGTTATCAGCATTACTCTTGTAGCCTTCTGATGCAGACTCTTCTGCCATATTCTCTTCCTCACTAGTAACAGAATCATGTTTCTTATCTAAAGATTCCTTTCAGTAAAAATTACTGATTATTCAAACACAAAATAGCATGCAATATGAACGATATTCTTTTTAAGATCAGTTTTAAATATAAAATTTTCACACAATTAACATAAACAGCACAAAATACAATATTCTAAAATAAAACTACCATTTGAGGTCTCATTTTTATTATTAACTTCATCGTCATCGTCATCGTCATGTGCTTTTTTCCTTTTCACTTTTTCTTCTCCTTCTTTATTTTCTATATGGCCTTCTTCACTTCCTTCACTTGACTCCTGCTCTGAATCTTCAACAACAGACCAAGTTCAATAACTGCGGATTAATTGCAAAAGCTTAAAACTGTTATATATATATATATAACAGTTTTAAGCTTTTGCAATTTATATATATATATATATAACACTTAAATGCAAATATTTACTCATTCATAATGCAGCTAGTTAGTCTGTCAATCATCAGTTCACCATAAGCATGCAAAGCTTACGATACGAAGCACTAATGCAAACAGAAAAAGACTCAATCTATCTACATGAACTGAATTCTCTTAAACAAATCGAAATTTGTGAATTCATTGATTGAAAGACCTGCTTAATCCATTATCAATTTTCTCTTACATCTGCATTACGCTATAAGAAAGACAATAACGGAATTTTTAACTGAAATGCATGAATAAACAAAAGTACAGAGAGCGCTCACTAAGAAAAGGGCACAACCAAGCAAATAACAATAATACTAACTTAACTGTACTGATAAACAAAATAAGCTAGAACTTCACACGTAACGCAGGGACTATTTCAATTTCGTCTACAATAACTCTCGATCTAAAATACTCTATAACCTTCTCAGCTAAAACTCGAAATACAAAAAATAAAAAAGCTAATAAAATTGAAAAATCCTGCAGTCCACATCGTAAATTATCTGAATCTAGCCCGTTTTTCCCTATGCTCTATTAGCATTTTTAGACAACAAATGCTTGCAGTAGAAAGCAATATAATGTTACTTTAATAGTTTCCATATATTATAGCACAGTCCTACGTAAAACTGTTCTCTTAAACTTATCCAGGTTTATAGGTTCAGTAATTGAATAAGTTTTTGCAATATCTCATATAACTTGAAGAACTTTCGTTGCATTGCATCAAAATATTCACACAATTAAAAACAAGAGAAAATTTAATAAATAACTAAACGGTAGTTTTGTTTTGTTCTCATGACAAAAAAGCAATGGTTGTGTGAATAGTTTCATTTTATCATCAATATCATTTTCTACCAAATAATTTGAAGCTTTTTTCTAATACGATTAATACTGCTTTATTACATAATGTGAGACTTTTTCACATTTTCAAGCTGTGTGAAAAGTGTCAGTGATAAGTATCAACTTCATTTTACAAAAGATTGCTGGATTTTTTTAAAATCTACGTTTATATGTAAACATCTTCATGTTCAAAATGAGCACTGAAAAATAAGATTATACAATTTGATTCGGTTTGATTACAATACTAAATTTTTGGTTCAATGATGGAAAGTTCTCAAAAATTAAAAGGACAGGTAGTACAATATGCAAAGAATATACAACCACAGTAATCAGCAAATATTAGATGATGTAAGAGTAAAATAAATCCTAATAAAACAAAATGAAAAATACTATTTAAAAATAAATAAACAAAAAACTTGCCTTCTTCATCTCTTTCATCGTATGGATGCAACAAGTTATTTAGTCTTTCTTGCTATAACCAAATCATGAATCAAGAACAATCCTAGCTAACGATATTAGAAGATTATTCGCAAAATTAATTAGCAAATGATGAAAACTGATAAATTTTAACATTAATAGATAAATCCTAAAAATTTCCAGAGTTATTCGACGACCCTCTCAGTAAATTCAATTTCCTTTTTAAAAAAAGACAGCATGCACTCACTTTTAAATACCTGCCACACATGAAAACTATTCTTTAATGAAACCTCGATATTTTTTCTTGAAAACAATCACTAACAAAATTAAGAAAGATTTTGAAACCGATTATATGAGAAGCAAAATAAGCAAACCGATTATATGAGAAGCAAAATAATGAGAAGTAAAAAAATTACTTGTGCGGATAATTCATTCTCATCATAGGCCCGATTTCTTACCATTAATTTTGTTTCTTGCTGAAATTTGGAGACCAAAAAAATGATGAAAAATATTTGATTTTTTTAACTAACTACTCATAACTGTGCAATGATAAACTTCATCATTTTACAGTAGTAAATATTCTTCTTTACTATGAAAGACATTCTCTACTTTTTATATCCTTTTTCAAAGATTTAGCATACTCGCATTGAATTTTTAAGCGAGCATATGAAGAGAGATTTACAATAATACGTTCCATAGTCTTACATTACTTTTCTCTTCTCGTGCTAAATGAGATCCTCCGTAACTTGACAAAACGTAATTTTTTGAGTTCTTTAATAGTAGCACTCTTTTTAACATATTGCACTGAATTTTTTAGTACTTCTAGTAATTGATGTCCTTACATTTTCTCGAAAAGAGATGAAGTTTCTATTTCAAACTAATCAAGAACCCAAACTGCACCCTTATTCGTTTCGTTTTTCGTCGATTTAGTGAAACCTTTGTTTCAAGTTCATTGTAATGAACAGCACCATCACGAATAGTAAATAAAAAGTTGTCTTGTTCATATCCTTTTGTTGATTTATTTCTCACTAGCCAATTGTAATCTCGAACTGACTGATATTCATATCTAAAAAGTAATACTAGGCAGAAAAAAAACATAATATCCTGACTCAAATCATGATCATATGTGTTCCATTTTAATGAGTAATGACCACATTTATTTTACAAAAAAGTTACAGCTTACACATAGTCCGGGTCAAATTCGATGCCTTCTTCTGTATCTTTCATACGTTTGCTTAAAGTTTCTTTAGATGGCAAAAAATAAGTAACAAACTGTTCACCTTCTTCATCCATCATACCACTGAAAAAAGGCATAATTTGCATCACAATAATTCCAAAACTAGTAACATTAATTACGCACTGTTAATGAAACCATAAGCGACCATTTAAAAAAATCATATTCCTTTACTTGTTCTGTCTTTTCATATAATAATCTATAAGTGATAACTAGGTACTTTTTACAATACCGAGCAAATTTACAGAGCTGTATGAAAACATGATACTTGACAGATTTGCTCTGAGGTTTTAATACATGTATCTCACCGTTCTCTGAATCTTAATTCAAATCTCAAGTGAGCTGTATTGGGACATTCATAACACATGCAATGACTAAACTAATCATAAATTCATAAAGTTATAGTTATTATAATTCATATAGAAAAATGACGGAATATTTTTTTTTACAGCTCATTTTACAAATTTTTGAGAATTACAACTCAAGGATTTGAAGATGTGAAAAATTACCGAATTAGAGCCTGAGGCATCAATGTATGCGCATCAGCCTTTTCATTTTGAGGAATTGGGTCACCATCAAAAACAACCAATGCAAAAGGATGCATCCAGTTCTGTAGGAAGAATTTTTTATATTCCATATTATTCTACTTACATAGAAACTTATAACAAAAAAGATGCAGCTGAAAATGATTTATTACAAAAAAATTAATTGCATAGTTTTAGATATGAATTTCACACAAATATTGTGATTTTTAGCAACTCTCAGTGATTCATCTACAGTCAGCAACGAAAAAATCGCAGCTTAATATACACATAAAACTTACATCGAAATCTGGCAACAATGGTAATTCTTCCACAACAGTTACTCCTTTTTTTGTAGGATGATGTGACACTGGTTTAGAAGCCTGAAAATAATTCTAAGTATTTTTTTGGGGGGGAAAATGATATGATGTAATTATAAAATCACTTACAACCAATAACATTTACTTTAGAATACTTAAGTACTCGCTTTTTGTAAAAAAATTAAACATAATTACATCATCGAAGGTTTTGTTGATAGCAGCAATCTGCGAAGCTCGATCTCTGTATAATACATCTGTTTGGAATTTCTTCTTTGTACTGTACCCAACCTGAAAATAGACTCAAACTTAATGGCAATCAGTTCTTGCATAAATTATATCGAAAAAATTTGCTTATAAAATAAAGTTTAGAAACCCAACGATTCTAATACAACAAGCAGAAGAATAAAATAAATATGACTTCAAAAAAATAAAAAATAATTACATTTTGTGCATGGCGATATGAAAGTTTTCAGACTGATAACAAACAGCATTAAAGTGAAAAAATTTAGTTTACTATAAAGAAAAATGATAAAGATGCATGTCGAAACCAAAGAAAGCAAACTAACTCACTCTAGTTTCCTGCCTTTCAGCTGATATACCAAACCTTGTGAATTCTGAACTGATGTATTCAGTTTTTCTCATCCACGGCACCATTTTACTGTGTTGCAAGGACCTTAACAAGGTTCAAAATCTTTCGCGGTTAATTAATAAATACAATTATATTTGAATTAAAAGCAAACCTGCGTATACTTTGAGGATTTGCCTGTTCATCTTCAAGAAGTTCGAGATCAATAGGATGATGCTGAAATCAAAAACATTTCAGACTTAATGCATTGAAAATATCTTATTGAAAACTTTATATATTCAATGAAAAATCTCGATCTATATATTACTTCAAAAGCTAGATCTAAACAAGTATGATAGGACTGCATTTCTTAGCAGTATTGTAACTGAAATCGTCTTACAATGATTTAAGAAAATTATTTAAACTCTTTTTGCAGTAATGATGGAAAAAAAATCATTATTGAGTAAGATTTATAGAAATGTCTACCCTTTTTGGAGCGACTGGATCAACATAATACGTTTCAGGATTAATTAGGTCAATACTAACACCACAATCTGGTTCACAGAGTAATTCAAATTTAAAATTTTTTTCCAAACTCGATGACTTGTAATCAGTAAACCTGAAAACGAGGAAGCAACGAACTTTCTGATGATGAAACTAAAAGTGTTGTGGACTTATTTTTCTCGTCGACATGATCAGGAATGCACATAACGAATACCGATGACGTTCATTCGGTAACTCGATTTAATGCGACTCTTATTCTTAAAGTATCGAGTTGAGCGTAATAGATGAAAAACTCTAGATATGCAATATCATAAGCAAATACAAGTATTTTAAAGGACACAACCTTATTACAAAAATAAAGTGAAGACGTTTAGTTTCTGCAGATTCAACAAAATTCGTTTAACTAACCGACTCAAAGAAACAAACGGGCACGACAAGAACTTCGTGTCAAACGGTATATCAGGCAAACCATTACTGTACTTCACACGACAAATAAAGTCAGTTTTCCTGCAAATATTTTATTGAATAAGACAATTACAAAAAGACCTTTCTTACATATTAAATTTCTTATTCAGCAAAATTTCACTACACAATTATTTCACTTCTGTGGTTACAATAAAAATAAATTTCAAACTCCATCATGCAGAGAGAAAATTGACATTGGAATAACATACATCGGACGTTCTTCACGTCCATTTGGAAAATGACGTCGTTCACTCGTTGAAGATCCGGATGTGTCCATATTTGATATCTAAATTTATACGAATCTAGCTCATAATAATTTGAAGAAAGAAATTTCTTCCTTCAAGTATTACAAACTAATGTCAGAGGTCATCAGTTAATAAAATGATAATCTACCTTTATAACATTCTTTAATCCCTATTTCATGCAATTTAGATAAAATATTCAATGAACTCAGGATTTTTATAATGTGAAGTTTTAATTAATCTTTATTCTAAAAGGGAAAAACTCACGAAGTTGCAGAAAAGTCATATCTCTTCAATTTTTTTTGGAAATCTTATTTTAACGCCAAAGTCATCAATACCCCTTTAAAAGTGTACGCTATCCTGACGTTACTTCAATTTAATACTTAAATGAAATCAAAAAAACTCATAACAACAGAAATATCAGAATTTGTGGAAATTGATCCTGAGTAATGGAAGCAATTGAGACATTGCATTGCATCATGGCACATGCGTGCGTGCTGCTGATAAAATGCGTAGTTTGTCTATTTACGCGGGTTCTCGTGTCTGTGTGTTGTGGCTAAGAGTGACCTTTTTGTTTCATATTGTTGTGTGATGTGAGGTCTTGTACCTGTGACTTTAAGATTGTGTTTTTAAGAAGTTTTATGTTCACCTCACAGACATTATACTACATGGTAGTAAGTACAGTTTGGCATATAACAAATGTGCTATAGGTAAAGTGTAATTGTAATGTTTTGTAAATTTAAAAAAGTGAAAATGGCTTAGGATTACTACTTTCTGCATATAAATTGCCTTAATGCTCTCTGTTAACTTGATATGAATGGCGTTAATTCCTTTATGAGTACTGCTCATTTTATCACAAGTTATTTTTCTCTGGTAGGTCAGGTATTTGCATAAGCATATTTAAGTCGTTTTTATCAATACCTGAATGTATTTATACAATGAGAATTATCGTGTTTTAGGTAACTGTATAGAATTTCTGTACATTTTCTTAATGTTGCATAAGAGGAATCTGGCAAATGTATTACTGTTGACCTTCTTTAAGAGTATTGATCGTAGAAATAACATTTGAATGAAATCAAAGAAATAAGGAAATATCACTTTTCCTAAAAATTCGACTTGCAGTAAACGTCGTTGAGTGATTTTTTTTTCTGTATAGTGAGGACATTATTGATTTTTTGTTAGTATTTGAGATGGCTCAGCAGGTAAGACATTCGTGTGAAGAACACATGATCTCAGGTGAGTGAGCAGAAGAAAAGATACAGCAGGTACTAATTGAAGGAGATTATATTTTGTTTTGTTGCATTCGTTTAAGGTAGAACAAAAGTGTACTGCTTATTATTTGATTTTAGGCTTCTTAAGATTTGGTTGTGTTCATTACTTAACTGTATATTTGCTAGTTCTTTGATTGAAATCAATTCTCTACATCGTTAATGTGAACATTGTCAATTAATTTGTGAGATTAGCTTGAACTTAACTTTCTATTGAAGATTTGTTATAAATTTATCATTTTATTTGCAAGTTGTGATTAAGTTATTGTCAAGCTATTTGATCAATACAATTGATGAAGTGTAAGATATAGGAGTTCATTTGAATTAATAAAAGAAAATAGAAGTAAACAGATTAAATGATTATTGAAATAGTGTTAGTTACATTTAGCAGCAGTTTTTAACTTCTGCTTTCTCTTTCAATGCTGCATACCTCACAGACTATTCATATCTTGAAATTCCTCATCTTCAGACTTGCAACCGATGCTTCTGAAGATGAACTTGTTGAGTGCTGTCAAGTTTGCTTGTGCTTGTATGAAACAACTAACAGCTGCTTCAGCTCGTTAATTGTTTATTTCTAGCTTTATTCGAACTTGCTTACCGTGATCCACTTATTTTGTCTACTTTCTATTCGAAAAAATCGATAATTTTTAAATACTGAAAAGTCTTAAGTTTTACTTAATCAAATTTTTTTCTTTTCTTAGCAGAGTTTTTTAATTTTTTTAATCTATCATTAGGTATACTATTTCATGCTCATCAGCGCCAGTAAAGCAATCAAATTTCAGTTTTTCTGAATATGATAACTTTTGGTTACTTTTCTGGAAATACCTCTATCAAAGAAAATGTTAAACTTTGAAGAGGCTCAAGAATTAATTTTTCCAAGATTGAAGAGTTAAATTTTTCACGTGTACAAACGTCCAGTTTTTATCATGAGGACTAAAGTTTGACTTACTTTTTATGAATATTCGTTAGAATATATCGAAAGTGTTCACTCAAGTAATTCTCTCCGTTTTCATGTATTAAGAATAGTGAAAATTATTTTTTGGAGAAGGTATTTTGTGAGTTAGAATATGAGATTAAGTCCGTATTTTCTGCTCTTAGGTTTTGACCTATTATTTTGCAAAACAACTGGTTTCCCTGTATGGTATACCAACTGCTGTGTTTGCTTTAGGTTTAGGTTTGCATTATGTTGCGTATAACGGTAATTCACTCCTTTCTAAGTCAATTATTCAAAAGGCAATATTTAAGGTTTGACCAGGTTTTGTGCCATTTTTGGCTCGCGACAAATGGATCCAGTTCGAGATGGCTTGAATATCCCAAAATGGTTCTATCAAGGAGAAGATCATCGTGTTTATGGTACTGGATTTTTGTTGCATTGTAAACATATATTTTAAAGCAAAACTGATGGTCATGCTTTTAAATTTTTCTTTATTGTTTTTAGGCCCTTACTCATCGGCGGAAATGCAAAAATGGTATAAAACGGGATACTTTGTTAGCTCGATGCTTCTGCGTACGAAGAATGATGATCGTTTCCATACTCTTGCAGAATGGTCACGTTATAGTAGCGGACAAGTTATTATTTGAAATTCATTCTTAATTTTCAACTTTGCAATTAAACATGTTAATCCTTATCGGTTCCAGAAGCTTTCCAAATCATGCACAATGAATTCAAAGAACTTTTAAGTTATTTCTATATTTTATATTCGTTAGCCGTGCATTAATGAAGATGAGAAATATGCTTTGCTAAGTTGCAATAATTTTTCTGTTAGCAACAAAGAAGATTTCTCAGTCTCTGTTCCAGTTCGGTTTTCAATTCTAATAGGCATTATCGTCGAGGACAGTTCCAAATTTTATAAACATTAATTAATCTATGGCAAATGGACAAGTTATTTTTGTAGCCTATCGTCATTAAAAGTAGTAATTTATTTTTCTCTTTGTGATGGAAAGAACATTGGATTGGTCTATGTTGTCTTGATTTGAGAGAAAGGGTGTTTGAAGAAGTTGATATTGTTCTTAAAATAATTTTTCTTTTTCGTCAGATATAAATTATTTCATTCAATAGAAATAATTTTCAGAGTCCATTCCTAATCTTTGTCAATTCATTCGATCAGCTCGTCAACTTTAGCTTGCAAGCACAAATGTCTCGCCTAATTATTACTCCTACCCGAGTTCCTGCCACTAATGGCCCGTATTTTGTGGTACCCCAGACTGCACCTGCATCAACTCCTACTCCTGTTCATGGTTTTGCGCCAGCACCAGGTTTCTTAACTTACCAACAAAATTCTTTAATGATCGCACCACAAATACCGTCATTTGGTCCTCTTCCTGGTCTTTCTCAACCTCCTAGTGAACCGCTCGATGAATTACCTTCTACCATTAGTAACACGCCAGATGATAGCGATACGAATTGGAATATTGGATTGGTGCAAAATGTGGTTGGTTTCTATGTTAGATTAAATTTGTGATTTTTGG
This sequence comes from Thelazia callipaeda, assembly GCA_900618365.1. NCBI lineage: Eukaryota > Metazoa > Nematoda > Chromadorea > Rhabditida > Thelaziidae > Thelazia > Thelazia callipaeda. The sequence goes on from UYYF01004385.1 coordinate 20,699, forward strand.
CGACATTTCTCAAAATGTGATTCATTCTTTGAAGCCCATCAAATCTATAAAAATTGCTATTGACATTGTTTGATTCAGGTTCCCTTGCCATTTCAAGAGAAATCAACTGATACATACGATGCATCATGGAATCTGGCTCGGGACATTGGAACAGATCCGGAATATGCGAAGTACCGTGATGTGTCAACGCAAACCAATCCGGGAAGGGTACGTTTTTTCCACGCAAACCAGTCCGGGAAGGGTACGTACGCATTTTCAGATTATGCGTAATATTTTTAATTTTTTTCTTCTAATTAAATATCTGTGTTTTTTTGAGACATGTGAATTTGAGTAGTCAGGTTAGTAATTTTTTATTGCAGCTTTTTTTTGCAGTACTTGATGTGCCATTGAACTATTAAGCAGAATGTTTTTAATCATTTAATAGAATTGTGCCTCTCGTAATATTTTTTCCATTACAGCATTTTTCGTTTTCAGATTTCAGCTGAGCAAGCCGTGCGACTGCTTTCGGAAATAATAGGGATTCAGCTTGAAATTGAAGGTTGATCAATCAATTCCAGATCACTCGTGGTTCTTGAGGGAACTATTCTCTATTGTTTTCGTATCATTTGTCTCAGTGGTTTTCGGTATTTTTAACAAGTTTAAAATTTACATTTCGTTTGTTGCTTAGTGGGATTATTGTGAGCGGTTCTGTTTTTAAATGGTATTGTTTCTAGTTTTTGCTCTATCTAAATCAAAAGCATAAATGGCATGGTTAGAAGGTTTTGAACTTTTTCAATGATACCAAATTGATTAGTTACCACTGGATACTTCAGCTTATGCTCACTTTTCAATCAATTCCTTTTCATCACTGTTCCGTTTCGAAATCTCAGTTTGTACTGTTGGGAACTTCTTCAATGGTAAATGTATGTGTAGGTGTTATTAAGATCGCAGAAATAGATACTATTTTTAAAGGTTGGCAAAAAACCTATGTGTAGGTAGTTACGAAAATCTAAATCAAATTATAGGTGAATGAAGTTCTCACAATCATTTTGCATGATTCCCTCAAATTTATAACTTTTACAGAATATGAAATTCGTTTAATTGCTTGTTTTCAATGAAATTTGTACATCTTTAAAAAATTACATTTAGTTTCTCTGCATTTAAGTTTGTTTTTTATAATTTGCCGCTTACAAAACATTTACCAAACATGCCTTCATTCATCAAGTATTCAAAATGTTATTAATCCAGTTCTTATCTACACATTATTTATTTACCGTTCGTAAATATTCTTATTCTGAAATAGAAGATTTATTTGTTTGCTTGTTGTAAATGAAAACAATTACGACCAAAAACAGCATCGAGTTATCTCACTCTACCATCATATATTATTTAGTTTACCTTTTGAAATATAAATATATAAAAAGAGAGGTCATTTGCTCGCGGAAAAGTGAAATTTATGAGTGGGTGTCTCGGAGTTTCTGGCATTTACGTTTTCGAAGATTGCAGGATTGCTCGATTGCGCTTTGTTTATTTTTGTTTTGTTGTAAATCTTTTTTCACCCTCTATTATTTTTTGATATTCGCTTAAGTTTTCCAGGTTTTTCTATAGTTTAATATACAGATAACATTAGTTCTATTGCTGAACATATAAATTTTAAGAGTAAAACCGATTGAAGGCAGTGCCTGATGGCTATGAGCTGCAGCAAATGTAAGCGTTACCAGAATCATAATCATGGTATTCATTATACCATGGTCATTTTCTTTACTAGGCTTCTGGAAGAAGATTAAGCTGAAACTGAAGAAAATCGAAAGGTACATGTTCTCTGCTCATGTTGTACTCGCTCATTTATCATTGTTTTTCATAGCTCGTCTCGGGTTGACATGGTTTGTTTGCTTTTTAATTCTAAGTTCTACATTTATTACCATTCTTAGAATTCCTCATATTTGCGTTTAGAATAAATCAGTTTGATTTCAGCTGTTGACTCATTAGTTGTTTTTGTTGTCAATCTCATTTCATTTATTCTTTTAGTTCTTTGAATGTGTTTAATCGTGATAAAATTATTACTGTATGATTATGTAAATGAAGAACTGGTAATATATGGTGGAAATCTTGATAACATTTAATTATTTTTGTTTATCAAAATATTGTATCTTTCTTTCCATGCCATTCTATGCCTATTTTCTTGTTTACACCTTTCTGGTGTTAAAATATTAAAAATACAGCTACTATGATATTTTATAATGAATGCGTTATAAGTAATAGTGATAGTAGTGAAAGACTCGCCTCCTCATGTCGATTGTGTTTTACAAATTGTTTTAATATTATTGTCTAATTGAAAAATAAATATGATCTATTATTGTGCTTTCGTGGACAAGCCATTTGGCTGTATATTTGTGTACATAGTAGCTGTTCACAATATTTCAAAAACGCGACACCTAAAGATTGCAGTTAAAGTATTAAATTTTTCAAAATGAGGCTTAAGATCTTGTAGAGTTCAGTTGTCATGTCCGTCATGACCTATAGTTGTGGTGTGTTTTAACTATATACAGTGGCTTTAGCATGTCTTAAAATTGGAATTGAATTGAAGAATAGTCTGTAGCGATTGAAGTAGAAAAAGTATTGAATTTCGTGATGTCGCTGAAATATGAAACTCCGCACGTCACTCATTCATTATTGGATAATAATGTTTATTTGTAATTAATGCTTTATATCTTGCTAACGTTATGTGGTGGCAGACTGCTGGTAATGTGTATCCGACGTAAGCATTGTGTTTATCCTAGAGACTGCTAAATATTTGAAGAGTAATTCAATAATTACAATTTGTTTATGACTTAAGGTGTGTAGATGGGAAAAAAGTTGAAACAGATTATTGCTATTATTACTTCGTAGTTATTTAAAATTAGCATAAAGAGACATCTCTATTCTACGAATTGATGAAGTCGTTCATCAATTTGTGAGATCTCTGCTGCATTGTCAATTATTTTCTGAATTTATTATTTTGAAAAATTTGGTTGAATAACTATTTTTTGTAATCTTTTTGGGTCAGTGGTTATATCTTAGAATCATTTATTTTAAGAAGATAAATTATGCATTACTTAATATTTTATATGAAAGATTTTCAAAGTATGTATACTTTCGTTAAAATAATGACCTGAACTGAAGATGACCCGAGAAGTAAATTACTTGTTATAATCTGTTGTTAATGAATTTATTTCCTCGAGCACGAAAAGTGTTTGAGATAGATATCCACTTGTAAACATTAAATAATTTATTAAAATAGCAAAATCAGTTGCTGATTCTAGGGAATCTGTGATGAGTACAATCTGTATTCTAATGGCTAATCTTAAAAGAAAGTTTTAGTTGAAAACTTGAAAATTTTTGAAATAAAAGAAAAGATGAATATTGGCATTTTTGAAGACGTATGCAAAAATTAGTTATCCAAATCTACAAGCAAACTATTTTACTAATTACTGTATTTGCATATAAACAAAGCTAAGAAAACGTGAAAATTATTGTTGATCTCTTCACATGATTTACTCTCTTACTCGGTAATTGCTTCCCTAAGTAAAGTTTGTGAAGGTAAACTACGAATTTACGACATGGAAATAATCAGTAATTAATGACAAAAGAAAAAGGTTTCAGAATCAAATCTGGTTTCAAAATTCTTATATATTTTAGACGAGAATTTAGAATAACACTAGTAATTATGGTTTGCTTATAACACTAATAACAATAATAGTAATAATTAATAATTAGTAATAATAGCAATAACAATATTTAATAATATATGGCATTTGTTTCTATTTTTGACCTACTTCATTTTCAAGACATCGCCAAATTAAATTCATTTCAATTTTGATCGACATTCTTTCAATTTTAGTCATTATAAGTTTTTAAGTTTTCTTTTTTATCTTAGTAAGTGTGAATAAAGTTTTATTCAAGAAATAAAAGGTCAAAATTCAAATTAAAACCTTAGCTTGTGCAAATTTCTCGCCTACAATTAATATTTGTTGCTCACTTTTGTTGCACATTCATATTCAAATTACATAAAATAAATCTTAACACATTAAACGCATTTATTTTTATGATCGAAATTTGATACTAACTTATGTCAGCTTTAGTTTATCTTATATTCAACTTTTGGTCTGACTTCTGTGCAGTCTTTGGGTTTAATAACATTTACTTTACTTTAACAACTGTTATTTGCTTACAAATTAGATGATTGTTTTTTGCAGTAAACAATTTTCAACGAAAAATGTAATTTTTATTAAGTAAGCATAACAACTTGTGATAGATTAATTTCAATAATTATTCTCTTACTAATTATTAATTTTGATTTCTTATTTTTAAATCTATTATTCATTTCTAGCTAATTTTTGTAGTAAGCCATCTATCTGTTTTACTGTATGTGAACAATATGAGTATAGTTAATAATGTTTAATTTGGTAAAGCATTATTTTTACTATTGAAACAATAGTTATCAAAATATTATAATTAGTCTATCATTTTGATATAATTTGTGAATATTAATTAATATAAAAAAGAAATTAATAATTTTTTAAGCAAATATTTTTTATGGCTATTTTTTTAAGTTTAAATTTTTTGTAAAAAAAAAAGTTTTTGAAATTATCCCTAACGTTTTCTCCTGAACAGCAATTTGCAGGACTAAATCTGCATCTTGTTGCCTACGTCAGACTGCTTCACAATCGCTTACATTTATACCTTTCAATTTATCTTTAAAACAAGAGCAGTCCTTAATTTTCAACATCCATACAAGATTCTAAAGTATTATATTACTTTTAAATAATTTATTATTTAAACAATTTTGCTTATTTGTTAGATATTTAAAAATCTTTTTAAAAATGTTTGTTGTAAAATTCAATTTTGCTTTGTTTGTTACTTATTTTTGCTTATTTCTGCATTACTTTTCCAATTTATGACGTTATAATTTTTAGTTGCATTTTAAAAATTATGAATTTATAACAACAATTTTTATTATAAATAAAGTTTAGCTTGTACTCACTCTTCTCCTTTTACTTTTTCATTACTTATGAATTTTATATTTAATATTAAGTATTTATGCAAAAATAAATGCAATTTAATCGTATTTTCAAAAATTTTTACCAAATGCAATTTGCAAAATTCTTCTGGAACCTAAATATTTTAAATTAGTCAGTAGTATAGTTACTTGAAGATGACAGAATTTAGAAGCTATGAAAATTAATCGAAAGTTATTCTTAGATAAAAGAGAAGAGTATAAGCTAAACGTTCTTATTAAACGTTGCTATAATTAAAAGCTCTTAATAATAAAAAGTTAGTCTTACATTCTTAGGTGTTAACAAAAGCCTGTAATGATAGACATGACACATTAGATATATTGCTTGCTTGTTTTAGCTAAGTGACATACTTTCATGATTACAATAGGTCAAGAAAAGCCATTACTAAATTGCTTCTTGATTAAATATAATATATTAACGTTTATCCACAAATACGCTGAAGCTCTTTTATTTTTGAAGTAATTCTTAAATTACGCAAAAAAATTACTTGCAGTTTAGTAATTTAAAAAAGATTACAAAACTACAACCGAAGTTTTTTACAATTTATCTACAAATTAAAAGTTTTTAAAATGAATTTGAAAGCTTTAGAAATACTTAATAAAAAATTTAAAGTCAGTCAGTGCATGATAGACATATTTAATGAGATTAATGCATGAATTAAGTAAACATAAACTAAACGGTTTTCTTGAATGTCAACGTGTTGGGGCTAAAGAGATTAAAAAAGTGTTACGTTTAAAGAGTGAAAAACGTGTGATTATGATTGATAAAACAGTATGAAAAATAAACAAAAAAGCATTAAAATTAATTAGGTAAAAAGTGATGGAATAAAATAGCGTGCATACATTTGCAACACTTATTAATCGTGAGTAAAGTGCTTTCAGTAAGTAAGTACAGATAAGTTAACGGAGATGATTGAATTTGACTGCCATCAATTTTGTACTCACAAATATTTTATAATGTATTAATCAAAGTTAAGTAATTACTACTTATTACAGCATGCCAAATTATTCTTAGCACTGAAAAATTGGTAAAAAATAAAGTTTAGTTATAAAAGTTGCAAAAAAAATCATAAATTAGTTACCATATCAAAAAAAGAAGAAGTTTTTTTTACTTTTAAAATTAAAATTAATTTTTAATTATAAATTTTTTGATTATGAATTTAGTTCAATTATGAATTTCGAAAATTGGACTAGAAAAAATTTGAAAAAATTTATTTTTACGTTAATTTTTGGATTAGCAATTTATACTTAAAATATATATAAGAATTTATATAATTAGAAATTGAATTAAGTATTGATATATAAAAATTTGAACAAAACTATAATAATCTTAAACTTAATATGAAAAAATATTGATATTTTAAAAGCTCTTATCAAATTGTTCAAAAAATAAAAACTTTAAATCAATCTATTTATGCATTTTGACTTTTGTTTGTTTCTAAGCGCTTTAATATCAAAATTTTTTTGACTTTGTTTTACTACAAAGCAAATAAAATAATCTAAAGCATATGGCCACTGTATTTTATAAAAAAGTAACTATTTTAAAACAGAAAATAAGCTCAGAAAATAGCGAGAAATTTGTTTATATATTCTTTACGAGTATAAAAATGCTGCAAGAAGGTTTTTTTGTAGCAAAAAATGAATAAAATTTTAAATTATTGATATTTTTGCAATGATTATTGATTTAATATTTAATATTTTCTAAGACTTACTTAAAAATACACTAAGTTTATGAATATTTGCTTTTAAGCTTTATATGAAGTTGACATTTATAAAAATTGAATTAAATATTAGTATGTAGAAAGTGAATTAAGACTCTAATAATGGATAAGAGCTGCACTTTATTTTGATAGCAAAAATATTATAAGAAAGGCTTTTGAGTGGGAGTTTATTAAATCTTAAAATATATTTAAAATAAAAAAATATCAATTAGTACAGTTTGTTTTATCATTGATGCAATGATGAACTGTTTTCTCAGCAAAATAAATTTGCATAATATCCTTTAACAGTCTGTTTAATCAAGACTTCGTTCATTTGCATATTATAATAATCTTTGTGTGAAAATATCACTTATCTGTTTATAAAATTATCAATAATAAGTTTGTAACGCAGTTAATTATTAAAACTTAGCTAATATTTTGCCTTAAAAAAAGGCTTTTTTTGCTTTTAAAATTAAAATTAATTTTTGAATGCTAATTTTATTCAAACAAAAATTTGCATTTTTTTACTTGAAAAACTTGCAAATTTTATCTATCAAATGCAAAAAAAATGGAGTCAAAAATTAACGCTGATCGATTGTGTGCATAACCGCTTTGCCCCCAATTTTCGTTATTAGCTTTAGCTTAGTGTAAAATTAGCACTTGGAAGATTGTGCAGATATAATTTACGCAATTTTAGCTATTTCTTACGTTTTAAATATTTGTTTTTGTGATTAAAAAAGTATCGATTATTGAGTTTCGAATTATTTTTATTTTAATTTGTTTTTAATTTAAATATACAAAATATTTTATTTATGAATAATTACAGTTTAAGCGCAAATTAAAAAAGTTAAATTGGAAAATTAAGCTAGTTTGATTTTATCTTTCAAATCAATTAACTATTATATGAATGCAGAAGTAATTTTTTACGATAATGATAAAGTTTGTATGCAATCAAATTTTCAAATTGACTTAAAATTCATATTTAAATTACTGATTTGAAATCATTAATGTGAAAGGATAAAGTTCATAAGTCAAAGGGACCACTAAAACTTACTAGTATTCATTTATCACTTTTTGTTGTCTTTGGATTCTTTTTACAATTTTTGAGTTAACTTTGTATTAATAATAGTCTTCTTTTGGCAGAAAACAGCTGCTTATCTTAAATTTGATCTTAGCAAAATTTTGATTAATTGTTGCTAACAAAACATCACTTTTAGCTTTACTTGTTTTTATGAGTGATAAACGTTCAAAGAATACATGATTTTTATTTTTGATAAATGAAATATATTCTTGAGATAAGCTCGATTATTATGATTAATGATATGTGTAGACTCAAATGCAAAAAGTAAACTGAAAAGTAAGATAAACTCAAAGTGAATAAATATTAGTGATAGTAAAATTCGCAGTAATTTTGATACAATAATTGATATTTTCTCATGTCATAAATCAAATTGTCAGAAATTATTTATAGACTTGTTTATGAATTTCCATTTTAGAATAATACTTTTGTAAAATTGGCAGAAAATAACAGAAATTAAAGGTTTACTAAGTTTGATATTTCTGAGCTCATCCATCATGTAATTAATTACTAGTGAAGCCACTCAAGATAATGATTATGCAATATTACAAATCAAATGATAATAAGCTAATAATGCTACAATTTTATTTAAAAAAGTATAAAGCTAATACTTTATATTTATAAGTAATATATCTATTTTTATATTTTGCTAAATTCTTTAATTTGTTGTTTTAATTTAAAAAATTACTAATAAAACTTTTCATTTTTGGGTTTTAACTAGTGCTATAATAGAAAGTTGCAATTTTAAATTCAAAGTTAATTACTAATAATTTTAATAATTCCACTAATTTAAGGAGTATTTGAGAATTAAGCTAACCACAAGAAATTATTCTTTCCCAAATTTGAATTGTTGCTAATAAAAGTATGCAGTAAAGCTGAAATTGATAAAATTTTATCAAAAATGTGAAATTAAGACTTAGACTGAAAGGATTTTGCTTGAGGTCAAAAGATTTTTCTTTTATATCAATCAATCAATATTTTTGTGATCATTAAATTGACAATATATTTAACTATTTACTTAATTATGTTTTACTCAATTTAAAATTTAAAGAAATGTGCAGAAAGTATTTTTAAAAAAACTTTAAAAAAGTTTATTCCTCATTAATATTGATCAAATTTTTTATAAAACAAAGTCTTAAATACTTTTTGAATTTTGCTTTATATTAGATTTCTGTTTGATTATATACAAATTTTGCATGCATAAATTATATTTTTAGACAATAAAATACAAGTTTTGAATTCAGAAGATTTCTTTTTGGATAATAAAATACAATTATTTGAAAACGATAGTATAAAGGCCTTATTTCTTGCTACAAACAATGTTTTGCAAGCAAAATTATGATTCTATTAGCTAAGAAATGAATAAAGTCTGTTTTATGAAACAAAAAATTTATATATTCTGAGAAGTTAGCAAAAGATCAGTCAATTTTAATGCTTTTAAATTGAAAAATAATACTGCCCGAAATTTTATATCTTTGTTTTCATTCATTGACTTCTATTTTTCAATGATAATTACCCAATAACCACTGCTTCGCTCGCATAAATTATCAGTGATTTTTATCATATCACTAAAAGCATATTTTAAAAAAATTACACTCAGAGTTACTCAACATTGATCGTTCATAGCTGAAAATAAAATTTGTAATATTTTTGCTGCTAGCTTCTACAAATATATAAATTTTGTTCATCACAGATTTTTGGATGACCTTGCGTGACCCGCGTAATAAGTGACAGTAAATCAAAGACTTATCATATGATCAATAATATAAGAGGTAGTAAAGTTAATAAAAATTTTGCGAAATTGTTAGAATTAATGCTCTAAATATTTTATATCTTTCATTAATAATTGAGAACTTTTAAATTTAAGCATTCCCAGTAATAAGTTCACAAAAAGCTCAGTATGATATAAAAATAAAACTAAAATAAGCCAAATTAAAATCTTATCTCTAATCATATCTTAAATTATAATATAATTACTTTGCAAATATAAAAATTCCTGTATTAACAATTGTGCAAAATAATTTGTAGTAAAGCTGAATTTCTTGTCATTTCTCATGATTGCGTTTTATTTTTTATTTTTTTATAATTCTTCAAGTATATTATTTTCCATAAGTGGTTACTATGGATATTTTTCAAGTAAATTTGACTTGAAAACTTATTATTTTAAAGATTTAACACGGACTAAATCATTTTAATTATTTAACAAATTTTGTCACAAGCAGTATTTCAATATACTCTCGTGTGTTTCCAGTAAATTCACCTTTAGCTTATTTTATGTAACAAATACTTTTATTTTGCTAATGACTTGTAAAATAACCGTTTTTGTACTTTTTAGACTTCAACAAAATGTGTCAAATAAGTTAGTATTAACTAACTTTTGTACAATCATTAGTGGTCTATTGCGTATTCAAATTCAAAAGTACTAAAATCAACATTAATATATTAAAATAATTAGAGTATGTGGGATAATTTTGTTGTTTTATTAGGATTATGGCATAGTAAGCATTAAAACAATATTAGTAAATATGAATGCTAACTACTAATAATTTTAATAATTCCACCAATTTAAAGGGTATTTAAGAATGAAGCTAACCACAAGCATCAAAATTAAGCGTCATTATTACATCAATTAATTTGAAATCGAATAATTTTGCGCTCTATCTTAAAGTATAGATTGAACTGCGAGATGATCTCTTTAATCAAGTATCAAAAAGTTTTTGCTTGCTTCAGAAAAAATTTCACATAATTTCCATATTTGTCCATATGAATTCCATTAAAAATCTTATCAATAAAAAATCCAACAATAATTTTTAAATGAAAATTTGAAAAATATTCAAAAACATAAATGACGTTTGCTTATTTTTCTCTCTCAAATAATAGCAAAAAATAAATGTCTGAATGATTTTTATATTATTTACTTGTAAAATTACTTTTTAAAATTTGTTTTTTTAAGCTAAGAGAAGTCTTATCCATTCACTAAGTCAGAATCATTTTTATCGGTTTTCTTCTCATGAAAATTAAATTTTCGATGACTTTTATTTCATGATTTTTAAAGAATTTTTCTGCTTCCTTTGAGGATTGTTTTGTATGCTTTTATGCTTTGCTGAATTTTTAATTTTTTGGCTTACTGATAACTTTGCTTTATTCTGTTTAGAATTTTCAAAAAATCAAAAATTAAAAACAAAATTAAAATAAAAGGAGAGTAGGAGAATTAGAAAATTAGAAAGTGGATTAAAAATAAGACAAAAAAAATATACATTTGGATCTTAATTTTTGTGCTTACATTTATTTCAGCCAATTTTAGCTTATTTATTAAAAATAGTAAAATTAAAACTATAAAATTAAAATATCAAATTATTTAAATTATTCTTCCACAGATATTACCATCAAATTAAAGTTCCAAAATTATTTTAAGTAAAGTTTTCATTGCTTTTGTTTGTTATAATTTTTGAATATTTAAGCAAATAATTACTAATCATTAAGACTTTTTATTTCATTTCTATTACAAATAACAGATTTGTACTTAACAACTGGTATTATTACTCAAATTTATTTTCTTAATTAGACAGTTATGTGTATTTGTCAGCAAGTGTTGTTTGCCGCTTAGAGCATTTGTTTCTGTCTAAAATAAGACTGAAAAAGTGTGTTCAGTTGTTTCAATTTTAGAACAAATGCTATTTTCTAATATATCTTTTTTAGGTTTTTAAAAAGTTATTACTTTTGCAAACTACAAATATAGCCAAAACTGACATAACTACTGAAATCATACGTTTTGCACACTTGCAGTTGAGCTAAATTGTATTTCAGCTCTTTTAATATGCGCTAGCAAAGTCTTTAATGACTAACAATAATGCTAATTATGGCGGATAAAAGTACTGAAAATACCAACTGCGATAAGTAAGTAAATGAATGAATTTAGTGTAATCAGCGATGGAGATTAACAGCTGCAGAAGGATTATAGCATTGACAACGATCCTTCAATTTACAATCACAATATACGCATTAATTGACTAATTTTTGCTCAAATTTCTTATATTCGCAGTTAAAATAACGCAAGAATGTATGTATATAAAGTATCAAAGTTGCATTTGTTGCATTTCATTGATGAAGCTACCCGTAGAGATCACTTTACGCTTTCATATATCTTTTGATCCAAAGATCGACCTGATCTGATCTGTATAATTGATTCGTGAAGTTGATCTTTTTTGACTAACCTATATATGTGCATTACTAGATGCAATTTATTTATATAGATATCCAACTGAACAAATTTAAGATATTGAAAAAGTTATGGTATCCAAAGAATGAAAATTGAATTTATAATTCTAATAAAAAATCAATTTGAAATTATTAAATGGCGCCAGCTATAGCATTTATTTAAAATTTTGCTTATCTTCTAGGTGTTGCCTTCTTTTTTATTCACTTTCTGATTATTTGATTGATAATAAAATAATCGAAGCAATTTTATTTTTCTTCAGAATGCGCAATGTTTGATTTTTTTAATGTAATTTCTTTGAATTCTTATTTAAACGATTACTATTATCATCATACAACGCCTATATCTTTATTTTTATTTCGATGGCGATTTTGTTGCACAGATTCGCAAAAAATAATTTGAAAAATCCGATTTTAATTAGAAAAATAAGCAGTATTCTGAATGACCACAAAATAAGCTAGCTGTACGCATATAATTTACGTGCTAATATATTTACTTATATACGTGAATAAAACTTTTTTATACTTATTGCTGCTACTTGCTTTACTCATTATTCTGCTTATATCATACTTGATTTTTTTGATTATCTCAATAATTATTTACTAAATTATTATTTGCTTGTTTATATTTGCAATTTATTTAAATTTATCCCAACCTTTTTTATTTTTTTGTTTTCAAAATAATTTGTTTAAATGTTTATCACAAAGCTATTCATTTACAAACATAAAAAAATTTAATAAATTAAAACTAAAAGCATAAATAATAAAAATAATAATTTTTACTAAGGTAAATACTTTAAATCAGTTTTTTTTTTCTTAGAAATTGAAGCAGAACTCATGACTTAACATTTAAGCAACTCCAAAGCTACTAGTAAAGTAGAATTTGGTTTAAAAACAAATCTAAAATTTTGCTGTCCTCTTAAAAGTTAATATATCATTTGCTAGCAGTCTTAGCTACAATTTAAGCTTTGAATAAAGCAAAATTAATAAAATCATAGCGTTATTTTGTTAAAAGCAAATTTTCAATTCATATTTTGCACAATATATTAATTAGGCACTATTCACTGGAGCATAAAATTGCACTGTTATTTTTACCACTTCAATATTTAAGTATTAAATACTCATACTTCAAAGAATATTAGTAGCAGTCAAATACTTTGAATTTTAGACTTTAACTTTAAGCAACAAAAATTTCATTTTTAGCAAACAATCTCTTAAAATAATGCTTAGCTTTAGACTTGCCTTCAGAACGCAAAAAATAGATAATGGATCAAATTTTTAATTTTCAAGTTCTTAGTAATTAATAGTGTAACTAAGTGAATGATTTATCACATAAATTAATTCAAAATTATTATGAAAATTAATTTGTTTCATTTTTTTGATGAATATAATAATAAAAATAAGCTACTCACGTTAATATGTGATTACATTCAATACTTGTCAAAATAATTCAAACTGAACTTTATTTTATCATAAATTAATTAATTTATAAAGTTATCCTTTGAGAAATCAATTAATCTTTCAGTTTGAAAGAAATATCAGAAGAGAAATCAGTTAAATAAATTGAAAATGTTACAATCTTCAGCCAAATAATCCCGAAATCCGAATATTATTATTATATGTTATAAATAAATGCCAATTTATAAAATTATATAATTTTTATACCATTCATATTTATTTTTAAGTTTAATGCACTGAATACTTTATTTATTCTTACCATTATTGTTAACTAAAATTTCATTCACAACTTTTAAATATAATTTGATATGTGTGCAAATATAAAGTTATTCAATTGCTGAAAGCTGCAAATTATTAAGTAGCGAAAATTTTGAGGTTTTCTTTAAAAAATGATTTAAAAAAGTGATTCAAACTAGTTGATAATTAGCATATCTACACCAATATGATAAAATGTTTAATATCTTTTAGCTTCCTTTATCAGTAATTGTATTTGAATATTACTGAGTAAGCAGTGATAGGATTGTAATAAAAGGAGTTAAAACTTATATTACTGCCTACAAATTTAATTAAAAACTCAAAAATCTTGTACTGATAAAAAGTATTCAGTATTACTGCCTAGACATATTATGTTTTATTTATTTATCTTGATTTGAATATCTATTTGAATAATTTTGTACACTCTTTTTTGTATAATTCAGATCAGTTTTTTGTTTCATATTTGGTAATGTATTAAAGACTAAATTTTCAATTCAAATTGATATATTATTTGACCTTTGTCGCAGAAATTTATGCTTTAATTTTTTAAACTTTTATTAAAATTAGATCATATGTAAAGATTCACATTTACAACTTAAATATTTATTTATTTTGTATGACAATATTTTCAGTAGCTATGAAATATGCACATTATTTCAAATCAAAATAAATAATAATAAATTGACTACTTCTATCTAATTCTTTAAAAATCTTTTTAATATTCCGTCTAAACTTTACTAAAAGAACATTAATTTTCTGTGTCAAAGGTCAAATAAAATTATTTACCTTTTACTTGCACAAATAATAATTAATAACGTTGTTTTTACTAACTGTTTGGCAAAATAATCGGTTAGCTTTTGTCATAATTTATCAATTTTTAATTAAAAACAATTCACTTAATAGTTTTCGGAATATAATTTAAGTCTTTAAATGATTTTAAAAATTTTAGTTATTTACCTACTTATCCCAGTCATATTTTTCAAACTGACTGAATATTCAAATCAATTTTTCTCTCACAATTTACTTAAGTTGAATTGGGATAAAAACATCAAAAAAAGATGCTTATGCATACTCAAATGTTCCATACTTATCCGTAATCAAATAAATCATGACATTTCAATTTATTTATTTGGTCATTATTTAATAAAATTTTATAGCATATCCAGATTATTTAGGTTAGTAAAGATTTGAAGTATTTGAATATTCATAATTTTACTTTTTCAAATTGATTGCTGCTTGGTTTCAATTTATTAAAATATGCAAATTACAATATTTTGTACAAAATTTAGTTACTTATTGTTGACCTTAAAACTCTTCTATTAATGATTTCATTAAATGCTATAACTGTATGATAAAAGAAGACTAAATATTAGCTTGTATTACAAGGTATAAAGTTTTTGATGCATTTTAATGATAGCACTTATATTTGGTTATTTAATTTTCTAAGTTTATTATTTACTATAATTTTTTAATGTCTTCATACTAGAATATCTATTTTTTTAGAGAAATATTATATATTTTAATTATTATTGCTAATTATTATTATTTGAATTTCAGTCTATATTAAATTGCTTTATATTAAATGAGCTTAATTTTTTCATATCAAACTTGCAGATTTTCTGAAAATTGGAGCAATTCTGAATGGATCAAAATGAGACAGATCAGATTTCTATCTCATCGTCAACATCACGAGCAGAGCAAGATTCAAGATCAACCGTGCATCACCGTTATAATCCATGCATGAATCAAACAAACTTAGCTAGAAACATTGTCCTCGAACCCCCTTCGCAAGTTTTCAATTCACCATCTGTAGTACTCAGCAATTTTGCTTCTATTAATTGTAAGTATTTTAAGTTATATTTATCAACTAAATATGATGGAGTGATTTGAATTTATTTGAATGTATACTTGATCAGTCATCGGAAAAAAATCATTAATGTTCACTGCTCAAAAAATGTATTATATATTGAATTAACTTTGAAAGTAATAGTGCACTATGAAGTGAATCAGTATTTGAATGCACACGTAAGTATTACGGATGGCATTAAAGTATTAAAGATAAAGTTATTTATTAAAGATGAAGTTACTAATATACGCAATAGATAAAGTTAGTAAAATATCGTTGTGATTATCTCTTGCTTATCTTTTTTATTTTCATATTTGTATATTTGAAGAAAGATTATAATTAATATAATATAATTATTTTGACTTAAAAAAAATAAATTACAGCAATTTGAGTAATTGCATATACCTTAGCACACTAAAATATAGTTGTTAATAATTTTATAATTTGATAATAATTATTCATTTTGGCATTTCAAATAATGATAATTCATGATTTTAAAAATTTTATTGAGAAAAATGTTCATAATTATTAGAATATTAAAATTATAAAATATATTAATTTGCATATTTTTATGTGTTAGAAATGAACTGCAGCACAAAAATTGAGATTTCAGCTAATCCAGATATTAAACATCGTTTATCATCTTCCTTATCAAGAATCTCGACTTCTTCATGCTCATTCCGACAACGGTTAGTAATTTGGGACTAAATACATTTCAATAACTGACTAATAGAAAATTTAACTATAGCAATTTCTACAATTTTGGACAAAAATGTTTTGTTTTTTAAAAATTACACATGGATACTTTTTGTTTTACTTATATTTCAAAAAAGCTTTCTGCAAAGTAATACTAAAACAATACAAATTAAATAACGTAATTTTTGGACAAAAAAACAGAAAAAAAACCAAAGTAAAATACGATAAGACAACACTCACAAACATGACGTTGTATATGCCAAGCAATCGCAAAACAACACGTATTTTTGAAGGTAACACGTATTTTCGGAGAAAACAACACGTATTAAAGTATCGAAAATGTATGAAAATCAAAAATATGTTCACATATTTTTCATAAATTTTGTATTCGAAAATTACATAAACGTTTGACTTGAAAAAAGTTGTTTTGCATACATAATTTCATACTTGTGGAGACTATATGAAAATTGTTGTAATGCACTCAGTAATATAAATAATTTATCAAAAAATAATACCAGAAAAATAAATAAAACAAATAATATATCAAAAAATAGTATCAAAAAAATTTTAACTTAAATCATTTTTTTTTTCAAATAAAAAGTTATAAATATGGTAATTTTCAATTAATTTGTTAATGGTAAAGTTAAAACTGAAATTTATGCCTGCGAATTTATAAAAATTTTTGTGTTTTATGAAACAAAATTCTTGGAAATTTTGAGTTTTTTTAGGGAACGTTGAAAATTTATAAAAGTTATTGAAAAAAAGTTTGAAAAAACTTTACTCATTAAGTGGCAGTACCACAAATATTGATAGTTTAGAGCATATTTTAAACTGAGATTTATTTTTTAACTAACAGAATTCTTTAATTTTTGCATAAATTATGTCGTATTTAACTTATTACCTTCAAAAGCATTTTTTTTCTTCAGATGTTTACATTATTAATTTGTAATATGATATTTCGTTCATATAATTTTTATTAAAATGTAATGGAATTTAAAAAACGATTAAATATTACAAATTTTTAAGAAATGCTTGAAATTTACTTGTAAAAAATGTTAACAACTTTATGTTTAATATAAAAGTAAACTAAAACTTATCAGCCAACTTTGTAATAATATTGTATTAAAGAAATAATAAAAAATATGCTAAAAATATATTTTAGTTTTTTGAAGTTGAAAAAAATTTTTCATACTTTTAACGATGATTTTAAAAACTTTTTCCACAAATGAATTTACAAAAGTTTAAAATTATCCATCACTCTTTTAAAGCTTATTTTCGAAACATAAAACAATAAATAACTACTTTTATTGCATTTCCGTTGATATTCGAATGAATAACTTACATCTCTTTGAAACAATAGCATTTGGTTTGTTTTGCAGTTTTTAAAAAGTATTTTATTTACATATTAGCTATTTAAGCAATTCATCAAATAATATTTACTTATTATGCTTTTTATTATCTTTTTAGTTTTGTATTTATTTAAATACTATTTTGTTTAAAGTTTGGTGAGAGTTTGACATTATTATAAATGACTTATTGTTTTACAAATATTCCACTTTAAAGCTATAAAATTTTATTACATTTGTTAAGCATATTTTGTACATAATTATACTTACTGCTTAAATTAGCTCATTACTTCCGATAATAATATATTTATCTCGTAAAATATTTTTATTTCACTACATGTTGTTTAGGTTCAAGCATTTTCTTGTTTAATATTTAAAAGTCTGTGTAAAAAAACTTCATGTCCACATTTTTAAACTATTCAACTTTGAACTTTTTATGAATAATTTATTTTAATATTTATTAATAAATTCTAATAATAACACAGATTTTGATATATTTTATTATAATATTTGCCAACAAATTATATTTTTAGTTACTAAATTGCAGGATTAATGTATCAATTTATTTGTCTTACTTTAAAATTTAATTTTGATTGTATTATTCTATCCTTCCTTTATTTTTAACTTTATAATTATAACTTTAAATACACGTTTTTAAATCTACTTTGTTACAAAAATGGTAATTAAAAAAATTAAATGTAAATAGTGAATAAATAAACACGTCAGTCTAAATACTTTATGGTTTGTTTTTACACGTGAAATGCTTTACTTATATTAAAGAAACACATCAAAACTAACAAAATTTGCTTCTACGGTGTTTTTTTCTAGCTAATATTTTTTTAAATATTTATTTGACTGAAAAAAATGAAATCAACAATTGATTTGTTGCATTCAATTAGTATTTTTTATCATTTTTGTGCTTTTTTTTGTTTGATTAGTAAGATTTTATTTTATATTTGTGGAAAGATATAATTAGCAAAAAGAAAATTCACATTTTTGTTTATTTTATTTTAATTAATTTTTTGTTTGAATGTTTTTTGTTGAAATAAAAATACTTAAAAAAATAAAATTGTATTTATGAAATTTAAAAGTTCTGTTCGAATTTTTTTCAAAATCTTAAAGGATGATTTTTAAAATTTATTAAAAGCATTTCCAGTAATTGCAGAACGTTTCTGCTATTAAAATAACTTTTTTAATTAGCTGTAAAACAATGAGGATTTTTAATGAGTTAGCAAGGCAAATAAATATTAATTTGCTAATGAAGTAACGATTGATCAAAATAATGGAATGTCAAATCGATAATGATTTTCAGTTTATTTAATCAGAATTAAGTTGTGTAAATTATTAGATTACTAGTAAAAAGGATTGATTTTGCCATTGGAAAATATCACTTTGAAACACAAATATGAATTAAAATTTTCATCTTTTCCACATAAAAGTAAATTTGATTTGCAATCAATATGGTCAGTAAATTAAGAAAATTTTTGCATAATTTTTGAATACTTAATTGATAAATATCTCTTTAAATACTTTAAAAATATTCTAAAATTGCATCTCAAACTAATCAATGTTTCTTTAAAAAATGCTTCTTGACCGCTCGCTATATGTTATCATTTAGCAAAGGATATTTATCAATTAAGTACTGACCGGTCAGATATTAATTTAATTCGTAAAAGTTTTAAATGCTGTTGCTAGCATTCAATTTTCAAAGCATAAAATTGTTCTTAATTTCTATTGTTATTCCAATCAGTATTGGAACTCAGTTAATATATTAACTGCATGTGCAGAAAAAAATTACATTATTTAAAAACAAAAAATATGAAATATTATTAAATGGATTCAGCAGTTCATTTAATAGAAGTAGAGATCGAAAATATTAATTAATGCTTTACAAATTGATTGATCTATTATTGATCGATGAATTGATCGATGAATTAAATTGTTTCTCTGAAATTTCCATATTTCTTTTCGAATTTTACGAAGCTATAGAAGTTACAAGTAATCATTAAAAATTCACTGATATTTTGAATACAAAATAACCTAATTCATATTTGCCGTCAAAATATAAATCGGTAGATAAAGAAAAAATCCTTTTTTGAATAATATGTAATGATTTCATATCATCCATAAAAACAATACGCGAAGTTCAAAGTTCAATTAACATCAATTAAGTGAACATTTCTGAGAACTAATTTTTTTTCCATTTCAAAGCTTTCTTAATAGAAACATAAAAAATTCATAATATAGGAATTTAAAATTAAATTAATTTTTTTCATGGTTTCAAGTAATTTCAAGTAATTGAGTTATAAGTTTTGCCTTCAAAATGCTGAATTCAAGTTTTTTACTTTGAAATTAATGGAAAAATTATAAAAAAGCTTCTCTTTTACTTAGTTCAGAGACCTGAAATTTGCTGTTTTCAACACTTGCTTCAATATTTTTATTCCCAATTTTGTATCCATGTAAAGTTTTGTTAAGTAAAATCTAACTTTCAACTAACTGAACGTTTTACATACTTCAATTTAATTATAAACTTACCTTATACACATTTTTAATCATGAAAAATGTTCAGCCATCTGTGAAACACAATGTTTAGTAATTTTCTCCTACGCTTCTTTAATTGATATAATGAATAAAGCTTTTAGACTTGAAAGAATTCTAATTTTATGAGTCTTAAGCTTAAATTTTTAGCGATGCTGAAGTTATGATAAGTCTTAGTACAACGTTCACCGAATCCACTCTCTATTCATCACCAAAAGTTAATAAATTTAACGTTTATAGTCCCAAATTTTAGTAGCATTTCAGTTTTATAGCTGAGAAAAGCTTGTTATAAAGTTTGCTCATCAAAATAAGCATCCGAATTTATTGCTTTATTTTATTTTTATATTTAGTTTATAAATTATCAATTAATTTTATTTTATGCACGGCTAATCAATACATTTTAATTAATTTTATCACAACTATTCTCTTTGTAAAAATTGTATTTCTTT
>UYYF01004385.1:42023-86061 GCA_900618365.1 Thelazia callipaeda
AAATCTATGCAAATCCTAATGAAAAAACAACAAAGTTTCTTGGAATAAGTTTTGTTTAGTCAAAGTTTAGTTTTTTACGGACATTTCTTATTACTGATTGCTAAATCTCTCTACTAATTTTTACTATAATTTTTGAATTAAAACGCTCTTTTTTGTTTTTCTGAATTTTAAGCTTTTTTCATATTTGGATAAGCTCAATTTACGCTTCGTTAAATTCACTTTTTCAAAAATTATTCTTCGAATCATTAAGTATATAATTACATTTTTGCATAGAGTATGAAATAAATCAAATGCAAATTCAAAAAAAATGCTGTGAAAAATGAAAATTGAAGCTGTATGTATTTGTTACTGTTAACTCTATTGATAGTAAACTCAGCAAAAATTATTACACTTATTAATACAAATAATTTGTTCAGTATGTAAACGGAATTGTTTTGTTCATAAATGTACAACATAATAATTGACGTATCAAGCATATTAACAATGTCAGTATTTGGTCCAGATTTGCGTGAGATGTATTACATGGTAACTTAGTAACCAACTAGTTTGCTCAAATTATTGCAATATAAAGTTCAAAATGCGTTAATTAAGACTTTTAAGATTTATTATTTGCATATTACTAATTATTACTTTATTCTGCCATTAAATATAGACTTGACAATTTAGTATTTAAAATGTAATTACTTATGCTTGTTTAGCTTTTGCATGTTTAAGAGCACATAGTAGTATATCAACAATGCCAGTATTTGGTCCAGATGGACGAGTACTTCAGAAGGGCGCTACAGTAACGAATTCTTCACCACCCAACAGTACTTTGTTAGTATGCCATTCATATTTAATCTTTCATAAACTTATCAATTAAAGCTAGAAAATTTTTGCATTCTCGTATAAAATACATTTTGATAAATAATTTAAAATAACAGATTATTATCAAAGTAATTCATTTTTTGTTGCAAATAATTTTTCCAGTAATCACTACGATAAGCTAATTATTCATAATGTCAAATTTTGTACTAACTGATTAAAATTCATCGAGCAAATAGTAGTAATTATAATACAAAAATTTAAATTTAATTAAAATTCAATGTTTTTAATTTTAGGAAGAGTATTGGACAGCTTGGCAAGCGTTATGGACGAAGTTGTGATTTTTTAGAAAAACGTCGAACCGAAGATTTTCGATCATTTGATAATAATCCAATAGCTCAGGTTGGCTCAATTTTTATGTTTAAAAAATTGCAACAAACTGAGTGACCTACCACACATTTACAAAATTCAACAAATATGCATATTTTAAATTTTTGCTACAGTCATTTGCTGGCATTTATAAATAGCATACTGTCTGTCACTGCAAGTGTAAATGTTTACTTAAGTTTTTTCTAACCTTAACCTTAAGAATAATTTTGGTATAAGTATTAATGCTAAGTAATCAATCCAAAATAAGGATATTAAATAAAAAGCTTTCTAAAAATGACAATAATATTCTTAAAAGAAAAAACTTATAAAAATTTATTGGAAGCATTTTTTTAACTTCAATGCAGCAATAATACTCATATCGAAGTATAATACTGGTATTATTCTTTAAACATTATTTTTGCAATATCATTAGTATATTCGACAACAACACGGAAAACTTAGTTTTATTTTTATTTTTTGAAAATGAATAACAAAAGTAAATAAGTCTAATTTAGTTGTTTACTCTTTTTGTTCATTTTTACTTGAAAAAAACTTTAAAAACTTGTCGATCAAAAAATAGAACTCATTTATTTATTTATTTTTGTTAATATTTCTCTAAGATTTTCGTTGCATTCAATTTTTTGTGATTGTATTAATAAGTTTTAGTTTTAAAAAATTGCTATCAAAAAATTATTGAAAATTGTTTTTTATACAAATTAATGTTTGATTAATAAAAACTAATCACATTTTACATTTTTTTGATTTATTTTCTATAATTAAATTACAGATAGTTTATTGATTATTTACAAATTAATTCCTGGAAATCAAATTACAAATAATCTGATTCAAAATTTTCAATAATTCTTTTTTTATTTATAACTTTTGCAGTGCAAAATTAAAGCTTTTACTTTTTAAATGGCAAATAATTAAAAAAAAAGGAAAATAGTAGTGATTATTGCAGTAATGTCATCTTTAATTTAATGTTTAAAACTAAACCTTGTCTTAAATTAAAATGTGCTGGTTCGAAATATTAAACTTTAACTGCAAAAAATATCTGAAAATAAAGAGGTCAAATTGATTAAATGTCTGACTTTTGCGCTAGTTAATAATTTATATGATAATTTTCTTTTGACTAAGCTTAAATTTTTTTTGTGAATTCCAATTTGTTCAGTATTATTTTATGTACAAACAAGTAAATTAAAAATTAATTTGTGTTTACTTACAAAAATAATTTTAATTATATGCAAAAAATGCTAAACATAAAATTATTGTTTAATATTTTTTAAGAAGTAACCACTTAATTCAGAATAAAACAAAAAACCCTCGAAATTTAAAAATTTTTACTGTAAAAATATTTATACAAATTTCAAGTTAAAAAATTAATTTTAAGCATACGTTTGCAGATATCAAGTGTTAAAATTGATGTAAATTATATAATAATAAATAAATATCACAATTTAAATTTGCATAATATACATCGATAAAATTGGAAGCTTACAATATTTAAGATTCCTAAAGCAACTACAAACACTGATTTTATTTTTTTGTTGCATACTTTTGATTTGAAATTCTTTGTTGAAAAATTTTTTTCACACTTTATATTCATAAAGAGTTTGGGTATTTTTAGTTTTATCACAATTAAAACTTAGTGTCAAAAAAATTAAAATTTATTAGTGAGCATATTTTTACGAGTAAAACACAACAAATAGGAATGATGTTTTTTATAGTTTTACAATTTTAAAAACATTCATTTAAATTTGTAATAATTGTTTTTAAATAAAACTTTTTTGATACTTGAATGACCTAAAATACATGTAGATCAATTTTTGACTGTATTGTGTTTTTCTTAATCTGAAATTACTTGTCAAAAGTGTTTTGTATTGAAAGAATTTGTTTTATACTGTAATTACTGATTTAAATATTAGTATATTACTTTTAAGAACAACTAGATTATTATTATTATTATCAAATTTTGCTTGATCAAATTTAATTTCATGTGATTTTGCATTTGGTAATGAAATACTTTGTAAGTTTATGAATTGCAAAATGATGTGCACAAAATCTATTCATTCTTGATCGAAAATTAGGTATGCTTAATAATCATAATTATGAATTATTAACTATGCAAAATTGAATTTACCTTTGAAAGCTCAATCCACATATTGCTCAATTTACGTTCTGTTCTTTGTTTATTTAACCCTATAATAGCATAATTAAAGTATAATAGTTAGTCATAAATATTCTAAAAATTTGAAAAAAGTCTTCTCAACTTTCTTCAAGCAAGAAATTTAACTTTTAAGTGAGCTTTATAAGTAAATGCTAGCTTGAATACTTTTTTCGAACAAATTTCATCAAAAAACTATTGCCAGTGATTAGTAAGAGTGACAAGAGATTAGATAAACGTTTACTACTACTTTCTGATTTGATCAAATAAATTATGACCTTTTTTATTTTCTTATTTTTTGGTTATTTTATTTTTTAAATAAATAATAATTGAGAAAACTTATAATTTTTACTGTGTAATTATTTCACTCAAATTTTTGCTTTTATTAAATTTTTAAAAAAATTTGTCATCGTATGCAA
This sequence comes from Thelazia callipaeda, assembly GCA_900618365.1. Taxonomy (NCBI): domain Eukaryota; kingdom Metazoa; phylum Nematoda; class Chromadorea; order Rhabditida; family Thelaziidae; genus Thelazia; species Thelazia callipaeda. The sequence continues at coordinate 45,780 of UYYF01004385.1, forward strand.
ATGTTTTGTGGTATTGCTCGCTTAAAAATTGTTTCTTCGGAAATGATTTTTATTAATGCAAAAAAAATTTTATATAATTTAAAATTACTTTATTTTTTATTGCAAATTTTTGCTCAATTAAAACTTTGGAACAATTATTTCTAATTGCATTCAGACATTACTGCAAAGAGATTGCTTGCTTTGAAAACGACTTCATTTTCCCAAAAGTTATAAAACTTAACAAAAATTTCTGCTCTAATTAGAAAAGTTACTTTTTTTATTTAACTTTTAACAATAATGCAAAAAAAATATTAATTATAACTCACACAGATATGCGCGATTGAATATTAAACTTTTATTTGTGCGCTTAGAAAATTAATTTATGCATTATTTTTTATAATTGGTCGATGATATTTCAGCGTTTGGCAAATTATATTTTTGTTCATGCGTATACTTATCACTTTTTGCTTCAAATAAATTTGAAAAACGTAATATTTTTGATCTAAACTATAAAGATAATAAAATCAAATTAATTCAGAGCTAAAATTCAAAAATATTCAAAAACATTATTTGCTTGATATGCATGAAGAATAAGTAATATGTGCTCGATATTTACGTAAGCAAAGTAAATAAACTACAAAAACGGAAGAAGTGTTCAGAAACACAAGTATTGAAGTTACCCTTGCAGCTTAATCAAGTTAATCACGTTTTGATTGACAATAAGATTAAACTTTCCCAACAAAGTTGGAATCTCAAAATTGTTATTGCCAAGATTCCAACATGAAGTTTTAAAGTAACTGATAAGGTTTTACTTTATTGTAAAGTTTAGACTTTATTCAAAATAATAGATTAAAGAAACATTTTTCAAATTGCTTAAATCCGTTTCTGAACAACTATTTCAGTTATTCAGATAAGCAATGCTTACTAGCTAAGCTTATTCTTCTAAAAATCATGTCTTATTAATTAACTGCTCTAAACAACTTCTTTCTTGCTAAAAACATTACTTTGGGCATTGAAAAAAAAACTTTCACTTTTATCTGCTCGCTCTTCCCTCACTCTTCTATACTTAGTTAGAAGCTGACAAGTTAAGTATTTATGGCTTAAAAAGTGAGGATATTAAGCCTGGTCAGCCATAGTAAACTTGGCTATCTCAGTCTAGATAAATAAATATGTTTTTCATTACTCAGTTATAATTCAAGTCTCGCTCAGTATTTGTTCTACTAATTCCTAATGCAAAATTATATCCCCTTTTGAATGATATAAATAGGCTAGTAAATTATTTTTGATTTAATTCTATAAACAGTTATGAGTCTTTCAAAATTAAATACACGTAAGTATGTTCAAAATCATGAAATTATGTCTTAAAAAAACAGCAGTTTACGTCAAATGCGTTATATGGTAAAAAGATGGAGGAAAATTTATTGTCGTAATGCTTAATTAATTAATTATCATTAATTACTTATTTTTAAAAACAAGAAAGCTTATCATGAAAATAGATAAATATGTAAATAATTTAGATTCTTTAAAATTGTAATAAATTATTCATAAAAACTACTACTACTACTGTACTTGGATAATAGCTTTGATTAAATATTTGATTATTTTTAGATGAGAATAAAATGTAAAACTAATGGGCTGTGTTAATTCAAATTGTAGTACTTTTTTCTCAAATTTTCATATTTTTTATCTATAAAAAATACTTTCGTTTGAGATTAACTACAAAATTATTTTGGTCACAGTAATTTTTCGGTTACTGTAAGTTTAAATAATGCATTTTTCAAAGTAGTCTTTTTCTGCCAAAGAAAAAACATATAAAACCATAAAAAATTATACATAAAACCATAAAAAATTAATTCGATTTTAAGATGTCAGCAAAATTCGTTCCTTCCCAATTCAAAAAAATAAATTTGCTTAAAATTTGCTGCAGTCAAATTCTGTCTTTTTCATTTTATTACTTGCATCCATAGAAGTTTACCTCGTAAAATTCGTATTTTTTGACATATTTTGAAAATATTAAAATAAATATTTTAAAAAATTATTCTTAAAACTAATTAAGTAAATGATCAAGAAGTAACTTTTCCAGTTCAATATTAATATCTCAAAAGAATATTCTCTGCTAATTTGTTTGTATTAATCAGATTTTATAAAAAATTTTTGATCACATTTTGACTTTAATAAAATATTAATGCCAATATTATTTATGAATCATTTAATTTGAAAATTTTTTGGCATAAAAAAAATTTACATAATTTTTGAGAACTGTTAATTACTGCCTAAAAATGATAAAAAAACAAACAATGGCAGAACAACAGAACGTTTTATCACCGTTAGCCTGTGACCGATCTCGACGTGCTAGAGCAGCCTCAATGTATACTGTAAGTTATAATTCAATTTTTTTGTTCAAAAATTAATTTTTACTTACAAAAGTCATGTATCAATTTAGAAATTGCTTTTTGGCTTATCATTATTAAAGTAGTCATGTTGAACCATCTAAAATCAAGCGAATTATTCCACAACTGAGAATATCAATTTTTAATTATTTTCAAATTTTGAATTATTTCGGAGTTCGTAATTTTATACTTATAAACTATCTGAAATCTAGAAATTCTAAATTTTTATCTAGTCAAACTTTTAATAAGTTTGCTTTATTATATTCAAAAAACAATTAAAATTCATTCTGCTTTTTTTCAAAAGTTTTTTTTGTACGAAATGAGTGTGAATTTATGATTATTATTATTATTATTATTATTAAATTGTTATGCTTATATTTCATGTTTTTTATTTCGGTAATACTTTCTTTTTCTGAATTTTTAAAAATTCGAATTGGTAAATTTGTTGATTTAGTCTTTGGACTAGATAAATTGCTGCATAAAATTGATGAAGTAAGCTGAAGTATTTGAAGGAAGTATACTTTTTATGCAAATTAGGAATTTTTTGGTCAAGACATTTCAAGCTTATTCTAAAATTGCTAACAATGCATTATTGATTATGGCAAAAGCTTTTTTGAAATAAAAAAATGAGTAAGTAATAAGTAAAAATTCAAAATAAAATTAGAAAAAAGTTTATGGCTGGCATTAGTTTTTGTTTATTTCAAAAAATACATCAATTTGTTTTGAGTTTATTAAATCTTTTGGGAAAAACTTGTCAGCCTAAAAATAAGTATTAAAACCAAAGTATGTATCTATCAAACATAAATATTCAAACTGAAATATTAAAAAAAAAAACAAATCGAAATTTCAAATAAGCTTATAATCTGAAATCAAAACTGTTTTCTTTGTTGAAGTACAAAAATTGCATTATTAAATATCAAAGTAAGCTCAAAATACACTTATTATTCAAAACAAAAACTGTCTTTTCCACTACAAACATAATCGTGATTCCATAATCTGCTTAAAGCAAAGCAAAATTCGTATGCTTCAATAAATATTAAATATCAAATTTTGTATGTCATCCTTTTCAAGTTAAATTTATACGTATTTTTGCTTCATCCACTACTGTTTCAAAGCATTTTGATATTAATTAAATACACACTATAAAATAGTTAGGTTAAATAATAATAATTATAATAATAATAATAATTATTATTATTAATTTTTTATCTATTCTTTTTTATGTATTTAATCGATTAATCTTTTTATTGATTTATTTAATTTGTATGTAATTACAATTTTTACATTCTTTTGACAAATTAATATTGAAAACAAAAATAACAAAATCATTCAATATAATATCAATGTATAAAATCAAAACTCTGCGTACTTGCAAACAGAACAGTAATCATTCCTCAGTTAAACTGACTGATATTTAAATCGAATATTTTAATATTTTATTGTTATTTTTTCCAGTGGAAAGGACGAATAAATAGATTTGTCACATCCGTTTAGTTCCCTGCAAGACATTTATATTCAAATAAGTAATAATTTTTCACACCTCTGAGAAAGTTCCAAATTACTTCTGTTTACTTTCTTCACTATTTTAATTGCTTTGAAATAGAATACGTAATTGCTTTTTTAGTGAGTGGGATATCAAATATGGCATTGTCATAGAATAGGATAATGTATTATATATAAATTGTAGCCTTTTTTGATTTATGTATACGCACAATCATTTTTGAGCTCAAACAACGTACAGTAATCATATTTAAAAATAAATTCATAGCATAGAAAATTAAATAAAGCAATAAGTTTCCATTTTTATGATATGTATAGCTAATTTTAATTTCGTTTAGGCAAAATAGTATCATGGCAATGTCTAAAGTTCAAGTCACATAGTTTACAGTAATCATTAAGTGTCACTGTTAAAACAGTAATACTTCTAGCTTTTCATTACTGTTTCACTAATGATAGCAATGGTTTTTGACTGCGATTTTCCATTATAATAGTGTCCATTTATTGTTATTATTATTATTATTATTATCATTATTGCTTAATATGCATGCAATAATTATTTTTTGTTATTATTATCCCTACAGCACTCATCAGTTTGATTAACTCATTCTTAATTTGTATTTAATAAAATAAAAAAATAGCAATATTAATTTAAAAAATTCAAATGAAATAGCTGTGTTAAAATTGAGTTTGATAAAAAATTAACAAAATGAAATCTAATACAACTATATTTATTATCAGTCCATATTCAGAGCTCTTTACTTAAAAAAAGTACCTTTACTAGCTCAAAAGATCATTGAAAAACTTTGCTTCAAACAATTTAAAAAAATTAATAATTGACAGTACAAAGCACCTGATCGCCATTTTAATTGATTTGTGAAAAACTGTAAAGTTAGTTTTTTAGATACTTTGAAATTTGATAAATGAAAATTAGATTTTGTGATTATTTTGATTATTTAAGTAGAAATGAATAGATAACATTTTCTTCACATTGTAAACAATTAAAGTGATAAACTATTTTACATTTTTGAAAGTATAATTTTTGTGCATGTTGACAGAAATTCAAAAAATTGTCCCATTTTCAATTCTTAATTAAAGTGATGGTAATAAACTTCGATCAACAAATGCTTAATTCTGATCTGCATTGATCAAGAAGTTTTGATTTTTGTACGATTCATATTTTCAAGCATAAAAAATCCTGAATTTCACTCAGCCATAAATAAATTAATTGTAATAGATTGTTCACAGAACGAGATTCAGTCTGTAATGCGTAAAAGTAGTCATGAATACTTTAATAATGTTTAAGTAAGTTAATTTTGTAATTTAAAATAATGAATACTCAGGTAAAAATAAACAGAAAACACCTTTTATGCTATTTTGCAGTGATGAAAGGTAAAATTCATGAAATTTGACAGATAAAATTGCGCACTAAAAAATTTAAATTTAATAATTAACTTAATTATATTCAAAAATTGTATATCTCATCGTTGCAGTAAGTAATTTTGTGATTATCATCAAAAAGATTTTTTGAAATTTGCTTCTACTTTGAACCAATTAAAATAGTCACACCTAAAAGTTAGTTCGAATTCATTTCAAATCTACAAATGATTATTATTAAATCAGCTTTCATTTAAAAAAAACAATTTAATAAATATATTGATGAATTTTGGTTAATGATCGGATTTTATATATCATAAAAATCATGCGAAAGAGAAAACAAAATTTGTAATAAAAATTTAAAAATCTTTAACTTTGCTATTTGTTTTTATAATATTAAACAAATTGAACACTGAAATATTCATAAAAAATTGTTCTCAAATAAGCAAGTATAACTTTAGTCAAAAATTTGACTTTTATTGAAATTGAGCTAAGTGCAAAGGTCAAAGAAAGAACTATGTAGGACACATCCCAACACTGTGCGCTAATACAATAATAGTATTTTAGTAAGTACATCTGGGATATACTTAAGCTTTAACTAAAATACTAATTACGCTTTAACAGATACTCTATTTGTGTTTTATTCGAAATATCCTTCCATCCATTTATTTTTAATTATTCAAATTGTTACAAAATTATATGCAAAAAAGAATCCGATTATCTCAAAGTGACATCACTCAGATGCGTAAAAAGTATTGGCGTTGATAAAAAGCAACTTGCTTAGCTAGCTGTTGTCCTCTTCTGCAAATAGAGCCTGGAATTGTTTTTGCAAGAAGCAAACTTTGACATAAGTGAAATTTTTGATTAATTGACAGAGTATTGGCTAATCCTTTGCTTATCCTTTAGCTTATCCTTCACAATCTTGCTTGATCCTTTGCCAAATTTAGGGTCAAAGTTTTTGCACTTTGAACTAAGACAGATAATTATTTCATTGTTGAGCCATGCTTTGCTTCCTTGTATATTTTTATATTATTTTACGCATTGCTCCATAATTTTTTGAAAACTTTTGACTACAATCATTTATAGATTCTGAATAAAAAGTTTAATTACCGATTCTGATATGCTTACGAGACGTAATCTCTTGCTAATAAGTTGCATAAATGAGATTATTCAATCTCTTCTTCGACATGTTGCTTATTCATAAATTTTGAATAATTATTTATGCTTTCAGTAATCACTCTTAATATAATATTTTGATAATCTGATTACATGTTGTAGTCATAATAATGCATTCAAACTTAAATAGTTTTAAATATATGTATTTAATTCGAAATGATAAAACTTTGATATCTATTCAAATTTTATCAAAGCTATGCCATAGCCAAAGTTTTATTGCACTGATTGATATTTATTATTTGATTTTTGAAAATGAAAATAAAAAATATTAATGGTTCAACTTGTTATAACATATATGCGCAGTGCAAAATAAAATTTTGAAAATGACTGCAATTTATTTTAGTTTCATTTTTTATTTCAAACTAATGATTGATCATCTGATGCATTCAGTGAAAAAGTATAGAAAGTACACAAGTTTTTCGTCGAGTCTTGAAATATATTTGCATATAAAAATGAAAAATTAGTCGTGAAGCAAGACAGAATCTTTTTTGCTTGGCATTATCATCCACTAATCTGTAATCACTTGATATGTTCTATTTTATCATAACAGTTTTTATCAGTAAGACTGATTGATGTAAAGAATAGTACTGATAATAGTTAAATATTGTATGAATAATAACGATATAGGATTATGTGAACGAATATCGTTATTATTTATCATAACTTGTTACACTTTATATTATCATAATAGTTTTTACCAGTAAGTTATTAGTTACTGATACTTTAATACTCATTTAGCAAATGAAACTAATTACTATAAAATTTAGTGTTTTGCTTCATTAATATTGAAAAATGCAAAACTTTTACTCCAAGAAATTTTTTAAATTAAACTCAAACTTTTTATTTACTAAAAATTTTGAATGCAAAGCAAATATACCAAATACTGCATTTGATATTTTAGGTCAGTTCGGATATCTTGCGCATTAGTGGGTATACGAATCAATTCAAATCATTACTGACTTCTAGGTCAGCACTACGTCGAGAATCAGGTCCTGAGGCATTTCTTCAAGATTTCGATGACACTAAAGGTTACTTTGTTGCTTAATTAGTCAACTATGCATTCATTCATTATAATCTTCAACATTTTTTTTGTCAAAAAGCAATTTTTTTTAAATAAAATATTGTTTTTCAATTTATGGAGATAAAAAATATGTTGATAAAAAATTATTTGCTCTCATAAACTGTTGCTTGAATAGCAATTAAAGAAATATTTACTTTTTTGAATTCGAATTCACGTAAATGTCAGCAATTTTCAAATTAACTTCATTTCAATTCACATTAAAATCATTTATGCTTCAATTTTTCTTGGATTTTAACTTACTTTTTATCATTCTTCATTATTTGCTATCCAAGTAACAAACTACCCAGACTAAACTTGTTTAATATAAAAGCCTAATAAGTATATTTTCAGTACATATATTAAACTTATAACATAGTTTAAACAGCGAAAATAATTAACCCATTTTTGACTAGTTTGCATATATTCTAATTTCTGCTCAAAAAATTACCTTTGATAGTTTTGGCTTAGCAATTTTTTATTATTAAACTTTTGTAAAATTATTTATTTTTAATGTTTTTGTCAGGTTTATGTTTCAACAATCTATAATTTTTGTATTTTATAATTTCTGTATTTTATAATTATCAATTTGAATAATAATTGATTAAATAAATGAATATTTTCTAAAATTAGTAACTGATTAAATTTTAAATTAATGTGATAAAACAATATTTTTTAATTATTGTAGTTATGTAAAATTATTAAAGTACAGAATCCAACATGTGCTGGAAGGCATGTTTTTCGAAGTAGTAATAAATATTGACACAGATGTTTAATAATCCATGGCTTCTAAATCTAAACTGTTAACTGTTTGCATTTTTGGTAATAAATATTTTTGATATAAAATAGACTTGTTGATTAAGTCATTAAAATTATTGCCATTATTCATGTCTGAGCTTAGTAATTATGGATATAATTTTTCTACCCAAGCAACAGGAGGAAAAATTAAATCTCGTGCTGATGCAAAAACTGGTAAGTTTAATAAATTTGATACGCATAAGTTAATTATTATATTTTTTATGCATTTTGCATGTAAAGATTTTAAAATTGTAATTTCCAAATATATCTTTTCTGATTAAATAATTCCAAATTCATAGCATACTGAGCTTTTCTAAACTATTTTTGAAATTTTATACAACATTTTTGAGTTATTTTATATAAATAAAAAATTTCATTTTACCATTGAATATTGCTTAATTAAATAATCTCATGAGATTTCTATTCAAATTTCATACAATCATTAAAATATAGATAATTTTACACAAAACAAATTTTCTCACTATGTGAGTATTTTAAAATTATAAAAAATGAAGACGGAAGTAAATTCAAATTTGCTTGCCGTACTAAATTTTGCCTTGACAAAATTTTTTTTTTGAAATAAAACTTTATTCATTTATTTTTTTTTAACTTTACTTTTATACAATTCAAAAATTTATATAAAATTAATTGAAAAATAAATTTAAAATAAATAAAATAAAATATGTAAATAACAAAAATTTTTAGTGAATAAAAGTAAGATTTTTACTTTTAAAATGTGATGATGCGTAGAAAAAAATGATAATTTTGGATAAATTTGCATACAATTATTTATTTCTCACCAGTACTAAATTACATCCATCTTAAAAAATTGGCCTTTGCCAAATTTTTATTTACAGACTTGCTATATTTATATTAGGTTAGTCTTTTCGTGCAAAAAAAAAATTAGCAGTAATTTTTTTCTATGCAATTTACATTTATTCACCTATTAATTTATTTAATTATCATTTTATCAGAAAAAGTCAAAAGCTTTGGTTTATTTTTTATTATTTTTTATTTGCAATGTCAGACATTTTATTGCAAAGCGAAAATGGCATTTGTACTATTTTGAGGTATACTTTTTGTATAGGCGAATTGTTTAACATTTTTACTTTAAAGATTTAAGCTTTATGACTTAAGTTTGTATTGCTTCAGAATAATGAAGGGAAAATTGTAAAAAATGGAAAAAATAGAAATATTTTTGACGTATAATAGTTTACGCAAATATTTGATTATTTCACGAGGATGAAAAAAAATCTTAAGCAATTGCTTGCTTGATCATCAAGAAATCACTGGGATATTCAAATATTCATGATGAATATTTTAAGCATTTGATATATCAAAAGCAATGATTAGGATTCATTGAGTGAGTCTTTAGTATAAATTTGCATACTTACTTATAGATTCATTTATTTTTCAAGCATAAACGTGTAAAGTCAAAAGGATAGCTCAAAATGGATACGTATTGATTAGTTTATTGTGGTGTTGTGATATGTTTGATTTGGTGTTCTGGTATGTTTGATCTTGGGTTCTGGTATGTTTGATCTGATGTTCAATTAAATCAATCATTGCAGCTTGTTTTCCGTACTTTTAAAATACAACAGCTTCTGTTAGCAAAGCATACAAAAAGCAGAAAAAGCTTTGATTTTTGCTTAGAATAAACAGTAACAAAAACTTTAAAATGAATTGAAAAAGTTAATTGAGATCAATTTTCAGTAAGGAATAGAACAATCATTCAGAAACAAGCAATTAATTTGTTGCTATTTTGATCTGTCAATCGTACAAAATATAAATGTGAACAATTTTAGACTTACTTAAAAGCTATTATTATATTTACTAAAGCATTGGTAGATTAAAATGTTGTAATATGCAATCGTACCAAAAGTTTAATGAGTTTTAATTTTGCAAATATTACTCTTTTTAATAATTCACACTAAACAATAGCTAACTATATTTTCTCGCTAACGTGATTAGCTTACGTGAAGCTCAAAATTACACAGTACATTATTGCTTGTTTGAATATATTGTCAATGTAAATTGTTACTCACTTAGTGCTTTATTACTTTCCAAAGTAATACTATCCTCAAATATTACTGTTATCACATTTATTTTTAAGAGAATAAATTAAATTACTGCTCAGTGTTATTCTCAAATAAAAAATAATAATTTTTTAATAGACTACCATGAATGATTTATGTACAATAAATCATATAAAGATTATTATAGTCTCAGTAATATATTACTGTCATTTTGTATTTGAAACATTTATCTTAGCTAAATGATTAAATTGATTGAATTAAGCATTTTAGTTTGAAAATTTTCGTTATCACTGCTTGCAAAATATATCACTTTACTTATATCAAGTACCACTGCTGCTAAATTATTTACCGCGGTATGAATAATAAGAAAAATGAATCAATAAATTTACTAAAAACAATGATTTATTATAGATTTTGCTTTCATCAATGTTTCTTGGAAAATAATTATTATTTTTTTAATACGGATGAGATAAATTTGTCATATCAATTCATCATAATTTTTGATGAATCATTCAGTTTACTACTCTTTCTATTACTATACGTTATTATTATCCATTACTGTCAGTATTATCCAATACTGTTATTATTATTATTGTATTAGTATTGATTGGTATTATTACTTATTTACTTATTGTTTGTTGGTATTGTTGCTACTGCCTCTCAACAAATAATTATTAAGTAGTCTAGCAAGTTTGAGGAATGATAGTGGACTACGATAAAATTATCCGTTAACCAGCATGAAAACAAATACTTGTGTACTAATAATTAATACAGTAATAGAATTTAATATCTTAAATACAAAAATAAATGGAAAAAAAATTTTTCAAAAATGTAATCAATGCTGATTTTGATTGATAGTAATGATAAATCTTTCTGGCATTACCAAAATCACAGTAAAAAGAATTTGCTTCAAAATGTAAAAAATAGCAATTGAAAGTAAGTGCTTGTTTATATTACATACCTTATATAATTTGCCATTTCTTTGATTAACTTTCGTTTTTTACATAAATATTGAAAAATAAAGTAAAAAGTCTATTTTTTAATCACTGGTAAGTACTTTCTTTGCTGAGAGATATTTAATAATTTCTTCTTAACAACTTTGTCAGAAATTTATTCAAAATACACTTTTTCACTCTAAATTATTTGCTTGCAAAAATTTTCCACTTTTAATTTTGTATAAAAAATTAGCATTTACTTAACTTTTTAAAATTACTTTTATAGTATTATTTTTATTTATTTTGTCTATTTTTTCAGTGTTAAATTTTTGAATTGCACAAAGTAAAAATACTTGTTTACCTGCGTTATAATAATTATCATATTTCTTTAATTTTTATGTAAATTTTTTTTTGAATTTTTATTAGAGTTTAACAAATCTTTGCTATAAGATGATGTCAACAAAATACAAATTCACAAGATTAATCAAATTAATGCTATCCTTAAATACTAGAAATAAAAATGCGTAAATTTATAACTCAAATATACTTCAACATGTGAATTCAGTATTTTTAATGTTGAATATAATCATTTTGTTAGGTTGTCAGAAATGAATAAACTATACATGCTTAAAGTTCATTTTTAAAGATTAAAATATTAAAAATGCCAGTATATAAGAATAAAAATGTACTAATAATGCATTGAAGCAATTTACGTGAAGTAACGTGAAGCCTTATTTGCCCTCGTAAAATGATTTAGAGCTTAAAGTTTATTTAAAGACAGAGTTATATTTGTTTAATCTGAACTGCATGTATAAAAAATAAAACTTGAAAAAATTTAATGCTAATTGGACTGATTGGTTTGTAAGCTTAAATAATGCAGTATTGTTTTTGTTATTTTTGTTATTCGTTTAGTTTTTTATTTTTCTTAATTTATTTAGATGAATGCCGGAATGGTGGAGTACGTTTTGATGCAGACGCTGAAAAACAAGACCTGAAACAAAAAACGAGTACCACGGTACGAATGATAAAAAGGCGACAGAGCGGTTATGGAATCGCTATCAGCAGGTATTATCATGATTGAATATCTATCATAAATTTTTAAATCATATTTCTAGTCACAATATCAATATTATATCTGGTTTTTATAAAATTTTTTATGCTAAATATTCATGATAGTTGTTGTTATTGACTTATTTGAAGTAAAAATTCATCTAAAAATAAACATATAAGAAATAATCATATTAAAGATAACAAAAAAATCAATATTAAAAATAATGATCATTGAATAGATAAATTTTGTATAACTTTGTTAACATAAAAATATGTAAATATTATTTTAGAATGTGATAATACAAAAGCGCATCCTACCTAATATATGCTAATTTTAATAACCACGTGAATTTATGAATTTCCGCTTATGCAAAATTATAATTTAACTTTTTCTAATTTTTATATTATATATTGAAATATTTTATTGGTAAATTATTCCTTACAAAATGAATGTATAATATTTTGAAAAACTTTAAAATTCAAGCAAAGTGCCGAGTGAATATTTGATTCTTAGCTGATTTTATTAATAGCATCACAACAATTAATTTTTATGTATTTATGCGTGAAAGAATGAATGAACTTCGTTCTAATTAACTTTAGCATTATTTTGGTTACTTTCCAAAACTGATCAATAATTAAGTAATATTTTATTTTACAATAATCATTTAAATAAAACTATTTTACGAATGTATTTCTAGAAATAAAAATAGCAAAATATTAATTCAGATTTAATAGTTTAAAATTTGATTTGCTATTTTTATTCTATATCATTTTTTGTATTTATTTTTTATAGAAGAATTAAGTTTAAGCAATGCGTTTGATTAATCAGTTCGGTAGCAGAACTTTACTTTTTTAATCATTGCAAGTTAGTTAACTAATTTAAAAATTAAAAACTGACGCTATAAGTTGTCATAGAAACTAATAAAAATAATATAAAAATTTTTTAATTATTTTTCAAAAGGTGAAAGTGCAACCTTAACATTTGTATATAATTTACTTTATAAGCAATAAATATATTTTTTATTTGAGTACACACAAAAACCAAAACGAGCAATGATGAAGAAATATTATTAGAATTACTTTAATGCCATCTTGCAGACATTTCTGTGGCAAAAAGATTGAATTCAGGTGCAAATACTGAACATTTGATTGGCTTCTGATATTATATTTTTTCTATCAGAAAGTATCGAGTTCTGTGATGGCAGTAAAATGAGAATCTTTAGAGATTCTAAAGTATTTTGTTCATTGAAACTTTTTTTAAAAAGACTTTTAGCAATTTTTTTAAGTTAAAATTTGATTTATGATAAAATTTTGATTTATGAGTTAAAATTTGATTTTATGATTTGATGGAGATTATGCAAATTAATGGTAATTTTTAAGAATAAATTCACTAATTAAAAAAGTGCACGTAATGAATGGATAAAAACTTTAAATTTTACTTTTGATGCAAAAGTATTCCCTATATGAAATAAATATTTTGTAATTTTATAAGTGTAAACGTTTTTTAATTTAAAAACTGTTGATTATTCTTTAGCTATTATTAAGAATGATTTTGTGCAAATAATTTCAAAATTATAAAATCTTAGTTTTAATAACAAAAATGTGTGATTGTTCTTTGAAGACTTATTAATTTTTTAATTTTTATATTTGATTTATATTATTTGTTGGCAAAACACTTTCAGCTTCATCAAATTTCACTTTTAAATTATGTATTACTGAATAAAATAAAATCTTTAATAAAACTGTACGTACTAATTCACTTAACATTTTATTTTTTATATTTTTTAGTTTTACTAATTCAAAATCATTTATTTTAACTATAAATTTCAAAAAAGTAATATGAAATTTAAAATGTTAGTTTATTTTTGTCTTTCATTTTTTATTATTTTATCACCTGATGGTGCAAATTAATATAAAATAATGAAACATAATGATACAAAATAAACGTAGTAAAAATGAAAATAAGTAAAAATGAAAATAAGTAATTCATTTAACATTTTATTTTTTATATTTTTTAGTTTTATTAATTCAAAATCAAAATATAAATTTATATTTTGTAAGTGTATGACAATTTTGACAATTTCAAAAAATTTGTTTATTAAAAATGATTTTTTTCAGCTGTTATTGTTGCAATAAAAATGAATAAACTAAAAAATGAAAAAAATGAATTTTAATTTGCTTAAATAATAATAAGTTTGCTCTTCAAAATTTGCATATTATAATTAATTGAATGAATAAAAACGTGGAGTTTGATATACATTGAACTGCGTATTGCAAATCACAATGATTTATTAGTTTTATACTCAAACAATTAAATAGATTTTGTCAAGTAAGTGATAATTATATTTCTACAATTTTTAGTTATTGTATTAACATATTTTTTGAAATTTTAATTTTATAATCTTTAATAATTAAGAAAACAAATAAAATAAAATTCAAATTTCTCGTATCAAAATTTAAAGAAAAAAAGAGTTCATTCTAAGATAACAAATTCTAAAACAAACTCAGTATGACTATTGTTTGTTAACAAGTTAATTTGTTTATTATTAAGCAATTTTTACAAAATTTAAATTTTATAACAAAATTTAAAATTGAGTTTGCAACTGATGAATAATATTTCAATTGAATGATAAATGAGGGAAATATGTCATGTGTGTATTAAAGCTCTGAAAACAAATATTTTTAAAAATGTCCGTGAGAATAATTTAATTTTGAAGGTCCACCAAAAAAAAGCTAGCATAAAGGTTATTAATATCTTCACAGTAATGATATTGAAGAATTCAAAAAATTTAGCTTTTCTCAAGCAATTAGCAATTATAATTATTATTACTTTTTCCGTTTGTATATTTGCGAGGATATAAGTGTCTAAGTAAATCATAATTATAATAATTTTTATTCAAAAGTTTGCGTAAACTTTGCTGTTTTCAAACATATTTTAGCATTATCAAATTGCAAGAGTTATTAGTTTATTTTTTATTAAATTTAAGCATATGACAAATAAACAATAACAATCACGCTATTACAATATTTGTTATGTTTGAGCCAATTATTATAATTTAATAAAATAAAAACGAAATGGCTGAAATAGAAGTTTCAACGACAAAATTGACGAGTAAATTTAAGATTTGTATTGCTGAATTATATTAATTTTATCATTTTGCATTATTTGTTTCTGTTTTTTGTTATCTTTTATATATCACTTCCTTAACTTGATGACTTCTATTTATTTATGATAATTTCTTCAAAAATATCATTACTAAAATCATATCACCCAAAAGGCGTTTTAACAACCGCAAAGATCACTAAAATTTTATATTAAATTTAATCATAAAAATAAAAAAGCTATTCAAATTAGCTACTTTTTAAGTTATCACAAATTAATTTAGACTGATTAATACAAATATAATTTCAGTGACAGTACCGCTAAAATGCGTTGTCGTCTGCGCAAGCAATTATTCATCAAAAGAAATAAAATCTGTGAAGTTTCATTAGCGTTAGGTTTGGCAGGATTAATTTTCGTGATAATTGATTCAGAAATCACTGCTTCAAATGGCGACAGCAATTTCAGCAAAGTAATAATAGCAATTTTATTTTTGCTTTACAACTAATAAAAATGTAGCAAATACAGTACCAATTAGTGATCTATTATTAAAACTGTAAACAGAAATTGTTTGACTGCTTTAAAAACTAAATTTTATTAATTGAAAAATAATATTTGTAAATTTAGTGTAAGCTATGCATTAAAACTGAAGCAAACTGGCAAATACAATTATTAAATTCGAAGGAAATTTTAACTACAAAAATAATTTGTATTTCAGACGCATCCGATTTCGTTACTTCTTCGAACTCTTTGCGTATTGTGCACAATAGCGCTAATGGCTACTTTGGTTCATTATCACGCTACTGAAGTGAAATATTTTTCATAATTTATGCAAATTTTTAAAAATATTTCAAAATTAATTTTTGATAAATCAATAAAATAATAATTTTTGAACAAATATGTAGTTAAATAATAACTAAATGTGTCCATGCTGTTATCCATTGCAGTTAATTACTTTCAATAATACTGATAATTTAATAAATCGGTCAATTATTTAAATTGATATCTCAGATAATTGATTAACATCATTATGCTTCTGATAAATTGAAAGTTTTGAATAATTTCTTTTACATTTTCAATTTATACTCAAGTAAATGACAGTATACGTTTTGAGAATATCTCTAGACATTTCCTAACTGCCATAAATCCCTTTGTAGATCAATAATTCAAAGTTACAACTTTTCCAATTACTCAAAATTGGGAAAGTTATTTGAAACGAAAAAAGTAAAGTTATACTCGACAATAATTCATTTCAGGTAAAAATTGCACTGATAGATAGTGGAGCAGATGACTGGAGGGTAGCACTAACAACAGAACGAGTGATTAAGTTAGCTATTGAGCTTGTGATCTGCTCTATTTGTCCATTTCCGGGTCTGTCTGCACCTATTGTATTATTTAGAAGTATTTTTAGTTTAAAATAAAGTTGGAATACAACTTGATAGAGTAACAATATGAGACACTCATAACATTAATAGTCTGAGTAAAGTATGCAAAAATATACTCACAACTTGAAAAAGACGCAGATTTTTAGAGAAATAGTGCGATATAGCATTTCGAAGGTAGAGAATTAAGATTGAGAGTGCAGTCAGACAGTTGTATATTGACACTTAAAGAGTAATTTATTAAAATTCAAATTACCATTTAATTTCTAGTAAAGACATTAAATGGTTAACAAAGTAAGAAATCTTAGTGAGTTTGCAATAAGTTTGGTATGAATGAAACTGCGTAAAAAATCAAAAAAAGAAACAAAAAATTTGGCTAAGAATAATTTACTCTTCAAGGAATCCATAAGTACTGCAATGAATACTTGATATAATCTTATTTATAATCAAAAAATGTAATTAATTACACCTTACTTCATTACCGTATCAAATCTTGACTAGGTTATACTCATTACAACATGAATTACTTCAATTACTACGGTTTATAGGTACTGGAATGATGCAATGGCCTTATATCCATCCAGACAGCAGGAAGGCTACTATGGTTGACGTACCTGTTGATGTTTTGCTAGCTGTACCAATGTTCCTTCGAGCATACCTCCTCTGTAGATTTATGGTCCTACATAGCAAACAATTTCAAGTACCTAACTTTATATATTTACATTTTTTTATTTTTAAAATATTTTTTATCAAAAAAGAATTATTCAAAAATTTAAAAAATATTTCACTTACCTTACACACTTACATATGTTGAATTTTTTAATTTTACTTAATAAAAATACTTTAACAAAAACTTAATATTGATTAAGCATACATAATATTAAATATGGTGGAAAATCTTGATTGTATTTTGCTTCTTTCCTTATCTTGTAATGTTTACGTTTGTGATTCAGAAATAATTTAAAATTCATGCTTTTTAGGATGCTGCAACTCGTTCAATAGCTGCACTTAATCGAATTTCAATGGATTTTCGATTTGTCATCAAAACAATGATGGCTGATCATCCTCTTAGGGTACTTATTGTATTTACCGTATCATTTTGGGTTTGTATGTCATGGATGTTTACACAGTGTGAACGGTATCAATTATTTTCATCTTTTTTACTCGAAACTTTGATAAAAATTTGTCTGATGATATCAGTAGTTTTAGATTAAGCATTACTTGCATTTAACAAAATTTAAATTTGAGGATGAAATAGTGTCAAAGCTATTTCAATTTTATCTCTTGCAGTTAAAAAACTTAATAATTTAAGTATGACTGTACAAAAAATAATAAAAAAAATGAAATTTCTTGCTCAATTTTTCAGGCATTACCTCATTTTATATTTTTATATAATTTTTTTTTTGTTGCTGTAATAAGTAGATTTTGCAGGTACGATGGTCATTTACCAGCTGAGCACTACTACCTTAATTCTCTTTGGTTCATAATGGTAATATAACTTTTGTCACTTATGATTTATAAGAAAAATTTGTTTAAAAAAATTTCAAGCAAATTTTATTTATTGAAAACAAAAAACTAGCACTTGAATATTAATTAATTTTGAATGAAATCTGTAAAAACATTTTAAAATAAGTTTTTTAATCAAATTTTTGAAAAAAGATTATTGTAAATTAAAATTGGTACTACAAAAAAAAAAAACACGAAACATTAATAATACATTAATATTTTGTTATTCTTTAGAAAAACTTACTTTGAAAGGTTATATTAAAAAAAGTATTTTTTGAAGTTTGAATTTCAGGTAACATTTATGTCCGTTGGTAAGTTTTTGTACAAATTTTGTAATATGCATGATTTTTTATATTAATCAACTATTTATAAAACTGTATGCTTTTGTGTGATTTAATTTCGTGTCTGTGTATTGCTGTTTTTTAAAATATCTTTGATAATATATAGCAAAGTTTTTAAATTATGAATTCATTAATACCTTGAATATGCAAAGTCATACAATTGGATATTATGACTTACCTTACTTTTCGATAAGTATGTTGAATGTTTCTAAAGCTTTTCATCTTTTACCCCTTTTTTATTCGTTATTTCAATGTAAAAATTATAGGTTATGGTGATATCGTACCAAATACTTATTGTGGTCGTACATTGGCAATAACAACGGGTATTGTGGTACGTTTTTGTAAATCTGAACTGAGCTTTTCGATATTTTGTACTTCTAAAAAATTTTTCTTACTTTTTTTTGCCTAATTCATAAACAATAATTAAAATAGATAATTAATATTAAGTTAAAAATTTGCTAATTTAGTTTTAAGTTTTAACGTAAGTCATATATTTTGACTTAACGTTGGTCATATTTTTTTAAGCTGACTTTTAATCATCCGAAGTTGTATTTATTTAAGTATTAAGTACCCAATTATTTAACATTTTTGTTACTAATTGATAAATATTCAATCTTTTAATAAAAATGTGCTTCAAGTATTATTATCAGAAAAATCATTACTCCAAAATATATGAAAGGACTGATTAATGATAAAAGTTTTAATTTAAACGATTGCTTGACAAAAATAGTACCCTTAACTTAAACTTAGCTAATTAAATTTTTCAGCTCAGTACTCAAACATTGATTGAGAGTATTTAATTTCGTTTTAAATTATCAATTTCTGCTTGCTAATGAAAATAATATAAACTGCTTAGGGTGCTGGTGTATCATCAGCTCTCATAGCTGTAATTTCACGTAAACTAGAGTTAAGCCGAGCTGAAAAACATGTCAACAATTTTATGGCCGATTCTAAACTTACTAATCAACGTAAAAACGCTGCGGCATTGGTACTTCAACAAACTTGGCTAGTTTATTCGAATTTTTTCATTAATAAAATATTACAAATATTTAAAATTAAGTAAATTGCTAAAAAATCAATCAAAAACTTAAAATACAAAAAAAATTTGGAAAATTTAATTTTTATGTAAATTTTAAAAAAGTTGATGATTAAAAACAAAAATTAAATGTTTAGTTTTTTTAATTGTTGAAAAATTTTTTGAATAATAACTATATTTACGTATTTTTTTTAGGTTCATTCATAAGTATAAGCATTCATGTGGTAAAGGTGATGAATTACGATTAAGACATCATCAGAGACGTTTTTTGCAAGCAATTAGCGAATTTAGACGAATCAAATGGGATCAACGGAAGTTACAGGAACGAGGAAACTTGTTACTGGATGTTGGCAAGGTTAATCATTATCATTTAATCATTTCTTCTTTTGTGCTTTGAATTATCACTTTTAGCTATCAGAAAAATAATAAATTGATGCATCTGAAATATAGGCTTTCAGTGTTAGAAATTATGGAAAGCTGTGGGAAAGTTGATGGCAAATATAATTTAAGAGGGGCTTTTAGTGATTTTAAGAAGCTTTTGACAAACTGCTATCATATTAATAATTATGCTATTCTTTGGCTAAAATATGATATAATATGATATGATAAGATTAAAAAATTGAACTTTAAAACGTAGAAAAGTTTTTGAGATTAGCTCTCAAAGTAGTTTCTTTGCGTGATTTCAAGACTGCTATGAATGTTCAGATGTCAACCTGTTTACTTGCATCTAAAATAATGCATTCAGTATATCTTTCTAAAACATTCTTATAAAATTTAAAAATTCTGACGTAAAATTCTTTCAGGAAGAAAATGTTTTGGAAAATTGCAAAAACTGTCAAAGTTTTAAAATTGTTAATTAAGCGATTAATTTTTAACTTTTAGTTACATAGTGAAATGCATGAAACGTTATGGGAAATGCATCGAACTCAAGATCAATTCATTGCACAAGTGGATTTATTAACACAGAAAATTGTGGAACTTCAGAATACTCTTAAACAGCAACAACATCAACAACACCGGCATATGCTTCAGAATCCATCACAGTCATACCAACGCGGTATGTCAAGTGCAGAAAGTTGTGAGTCTGGACTGATTCTACCACAGTCAACATTGATAACGGGGCAACCTACTGTAACCCTACCAATGGTACCTTCTCTAACAACGCTTCCGGTTCGAAGTACAACTGCTTCAGCGGTTGATTTTGCTGATATACCCTCAGGCAGTACTAATATACCACGGGTTTATCCAGATAATGGATATATTAGGTTGTAATAGACAATAAATATATTAATTTGAAGTTTTCAATTGATAAGCTTGTTTGTTCATATTACAAAAAGAAAATATAAAATTATTTGTACTGCTCAAGAAACAATTAATTAATAACTGATAAGCATTTAGATCATTACTTTAACATATTATTGTAATAACATTTGACCTGTGATGTATTTAATACTATTCACTGTAAGGTTTCTTTTAACATATCTAAACCGTTTTCGATATTGAAAACAATGCTTGGAAAGATGAAATTAGATCTCATGAATATGTATTTCTGTAAAAAAATAATTCACAATTATTTACTTTAAAGTTATTGAATTATTTTCTTCAAGCTAACAGTATTAAACTTGAAAAATCAAAATTTTTAAAAATAAACTAAAAAGATTTTGAGTAATTTTTACTTTATTGCTAAATTTTGAATTTGAACAAAGCTTATTAACAACATGCAAACTACAATATGAAGTTTTCAACTGATAAGCTTATCTGTTGTTTAATGATAACAATTTCAGTATCATATGAGCAGCAATTTTTATTTTGATAAAAAAATTCTTCATAAAATGATTGTAGTAGAAAACATGTTGACAATATTTACTCATTTTCAGAAGAAAATTAAAATTTGAATTTGAATAACTTTTGAAAATATTTCAAAATTTTTCTCAGATAATATTTGAAAGAGCTAAAAATTTTCTCCATGTTTTTTGCTAATTTCAGCTCTTAACTTTACCAAATGTAGTAAGATTTGTACGTAATCATAATTTTACGTTTGAAATATTTTTTCTCAACAAAAGGTGTATTTTTTCAGTTCGCGCGTTTGTGTACATATTTTTAACGTTTGTGTTTGTTGCTACTGTTGAATTTGATGTTTTTCTCAAAGTTAACTTGTGATTCAATGGCAGTAAACAATAAAGTTTGCATCTACCTGAAGTTATTATCTTCATTTGACAAATAGGAAACTATTTTGAATATATTAAACTAATCGCTATAATACAATGTGTTTGTGCTTTACGGTAATTTCATTTTCGTTTATGATTTGATCAAAAAGTAAATCATATAAAAATCGATGTTGATTGATCCGATAGAATCGTTTTAATTATTTTACAACGAATAAATTTAAATAAATCTGTTTACTCTTTTTGCAGTTATGAAGTGCAGAAATAATAATTTAAGTCTGAAAAAATCTTTGAAAGGCTATGAAAATGTATTTCGCGGATTAACTATGCAGTATTAATCCTCATTTATCAACCTTTTCTATTACAATACTTGGACGAAATCTGTAGGTTAAAGGTTAGCCTTCTTGTTTGCGCAAGCGATTGAGTGTGCCTGAAAGTACTCTGCTCACTTCGTCTTTTGGTGATCAGACTAACCATTGACCTCATTAGCTTGACCTCAGTCGGGTAAACGTTTCACTCATCACTTCACCAAAATGACGTCACAAAGACATGTGTATTAATTTCGTTGTGGGATATCTAGCAGAAGTAACGTCAATTGTTGACGGGTTGCAATGAAAAATTATTTCTTTGTAATACTCGTTTTTCTATTTCGTCTATCAACTCAGTGTCACGGACTTTGCATAATGTCATCACATAATGTCGATGTTGTCTCTCTCTTTAGCGCTGACTTTAGTTAGCTGAATTTATGATATTTTTTTTAATGCACTGATGACCTTTAATCTTTGCGGCTTTTTTAGGGTTAAAGGTAATTGCTATGTTGTCAACTTTTTAACCTAAGATTCATTATTAGTCCTAATAGCTTTTTTTTTCAAAAAATTTACAAGCTAACTGCAACCGTCTAATACGCAATACGTCCAATACGTTTAATACGTTATTGAGCTAACTTCAGCGATTGTTTTTACTAATTTTTCTGATATTTTCATAATGTAATTTAAATATTATTAAATATTTGAATAGCATATTTGAATGAAATTTTTTTGAATATAGTCAGAATAATAGTCAATTTTTTGCTATTTTCCACAAACTTTTCAAAGTTTGCTTCTTTTTTTGGTATAAATTTTGATTAAAATTGAATTCACGTAAAGATATTGGCATTTAAAAATTTGCATATCTTGCCATTAAAAATTTATAGGTAAAAATGCTCGAAGCATTTTCTAACAATCAATCAATCAATCATTGCACTTGTTTTGTTTGTTTTTTCACCACTTTTCAACGGTAATATTTATTCATTTTAAACGGGCAATGACTTCCTACGCTTGTCGTTGTTGCCATTTTCTCTTGCAGTTAACCAAATAAAATATGAATATTTTTAGCAATGATTCATGGCTTAATCGCTTTTGGTACCATCGGTACCATTGGTACCTTTAGAAGTTATTGGCATATATTGTTTTGTGTACAAATTTTTGTCATAAAAGTTATCTTAACAATTTGAAAGTTCTACTTTCTGATTGAATAAATCTAATATTTATAATTATTTTACAATTTTTGCAAAATTTTTTCATTACATTTTTGCTTTCTTTTACTTATCTTTTTTGTAAAGTAAAAGTATAAAATTAATTCTTATGTTTTCTATAAAATACCACCATATGCAAGCAGTACTTTGCTTGTATTGTTTAAATTAATACATAAGTGTTATATAGTAATTAAAATAGCTCAAGAATACTACTGTATCTTTTTTTATACAGTATAAATGCAATGAATGCAAATTTTGCATTAGAAATACCTGATCTGATCTAATCTGATCTTATCATTTAGGCATTTAATGAGAGCAATTTTAATTATCCTGCATTACCCAAATTAAATAAAAAGTTATTCCAATATTATGCAAACAGTAAATAATTAAATTTTTTGATTTTTTTCAAATAAATGTAATTGCTATGTTGTCTACTTTTTACCTTAAAATTCATTAATAGTCTTAAAAGCTTCTTTTTTTTATACAAAGCCAACTGCAACCGTCTAATACTGACTGTTTGAATTTTACGTTACAAAGTTTTCTGCTGCTATAAAGATACAGAAATAACATATGGACGGATGACTTAACCTCTGAAATATAACGCGAACTTTCTTCTGAGTTAAATTCATCATGACATTTTTGTAGATAATTCCATGCAAATTTTTATATCCCTATATAAGGCTGTTACGGATCTGATAAATACAGTCATATGACAAAATAATCCAAACTGGATAACTTTATGAGAGAATTGTTGCTTGAGATTTCTACCATTTTCTTCCTTACATACAAATTAATATCAGTTGAAAATGACTGTCTATCATTCAAGTCAAAAACAAACGCAAACAATTGTGAATAGTATGAAAAATAAGCAAAATAAGTAATAAGTAATACAATTTTCATATTAAAATAAAACATTTTAATATATATATATTCATATTTATAACTATATATTTATATTTATATATATACAATTAAAATATAAACATTTAAATACGAAAAAGTCGCCATTTGCCTAAAAAGAATATCAAATAATACGAAATTTTCACATAAAATTAATTGTATTTTCGTTTTTAAAATGCTATACTTTGTTGTAAATTCTTTGCTCAAACATTTGGCTCCTTCAAGCATCTTATTTCAGAAGTTATTTATATTTTGTGAATATTAAGCTTTTGTTATCAATTTTTTTTCACGTTACTGCAATCGTCATGGAATTATTTGTTGCCATGGACAACTAACTGCTTTATTTCCCTTCCTTCTACGTATAATTAATTTAGAATCATCAAAGTTCCACTTTGTCATCTTTCTCTGCTTACACACATTACAAATATATACATTATACATATATATATATATTATAATATGTAATTTTTTTAATCATTAATGATAAATGTAATTTTTTTAATCATTAATGATAACAAAAAATGCACTAGTAATTAAACAAAATTAATTTCGACTACAACAGTTCAAAATAGAAACTATTTAAAAAAATGTATGTAAAGTAAATCATACTTAAAGATGTGAAGCAAAAGGTTTTGCTTACTGAATGCCTCAAGTGTTTTTTATTAGTATTCGTGCATACGTGAAATGCTAAATGTTACACGTGCTTTTATGCAAAGAAATATGTATGAATATAATTAAATAGGCAAAAATATTTGCAAACATACGTGATGAATCAAATCCACTTCAGAAAATATTTGTATGAAAATGTAAATGAAACATTAATAGCAAAATATAAGAAGTAAGCATATTTATGCATTTCAGTTAATTAGTATTGTTGATAAATATGATTTCGAGTAGTTATAAAAGTTGATCATATTCATATAAACAAGCATGAGCGATTAAATATAACAGAGTAAAGAAATACGAAAGAAAGTACTAAAGTTTTAATACAGATAAAAGATACAGTACGTTTTTTATACAGGTAAAAGATACAGTACGTTTTTTATACACGTAAAAGATACAGTGCGTTTTTTGATTACTGGATAAAGTTTGAGAAGTATTAAGTGAAAATATGTCTGGTAGAAAAATAGTGCATTGTTTGCATTTCAAAAGAAAACTGTAATAAAAAATGAAATAATAATTGGATTTTGAATTTGGCACATTTTTTAAAATAATTTTGTCGTTACTTATTCGTAATTTGAGCGTTTTTAAATCTATCGCCTACTTTTTCATAATTTTTATTTGAACAAATTTTTTCGATCAGTCAAAAAAAAAGCGAATAAATGATTCATACAACATGACAATATGATAATTTTACTGCAAAATTTCCATTTTTTGTTATTAAAGAAAGAATGGAAATTATTCAATTTCTATTTTGTGAAAAACTGGAAAATGTATGTTAGTTGCCTTTTTTTTTTTGAAAAAAAATTTTCGTTTGTATTGATGACATTTAACTCAAACCGATGCATAGCAATGTACTCAAAAATGTATTCATTTACTGAATAATAAATATTTAATAATTAAAAAATAATAATTTTAATACGTGAAAATTTTGTTAAAATACTGATTGATTCTTTTGATGGATCAATTTTGCCAGATCAAGAATGATTTCAGTGATCATTAACAGTAAAAATTATTTATATTATTTATTCTCATCATATTGTAATGTTTAAAAATCAGTTGAAAGTAAATAATTTGACGTGTTGATTGATCAATCGATATATTTTGAGATTTTCCAGTTTACTGATGTAAATATGTCAATTCTTTGTTGTGCAAAACTTCACTCAGCAGATATACTATATATTCCAACAAATTGATGAATGTTTTTAATATTTTCAGTGTTTGCAAAATTTATTAAAAGTAAAATACAAGTTGATTGTAAAAATTCGATACTAGTCATTAGTTAGTTCTGCTAAATAGAGATTAAAGCTTGAATCCTACATCCATTAATTAGATTGTTAATAATCACTTGGTCAAATGTAAAAAATGTAATGAATATTTGAAATAGTATTTGGATGAAAAAAAAAAGATGCTTTATGCTTATGGAATAATGATTAAAAAATGAGATAAATTGCCACGGTAAATCCTACATGCACTAATTAGATTGTTACTGTCAGTCACGCTTAAGCAGAACTTTACAAACGGATATGAAAATCTTGATAATCCTTAATTATAACTTTCATCAGAGGATGGACAAACTGCGCGAAAACTGGTTCATTTCTATTACCAATCATTTTAAATTAGTTTTTGAAAGTCATTCTTTTGGTTATTACTTATATTAGCCATTGTCTATTTAAAAGGCCTCAATTTCTGTCAAAAATATTAATTAATCCATTTTTCAAGTTTGTTATTATTATTAATAAAATAATAGCTTTAGTTTATTTACCCATCAATTTTTTTTGTTTTCGCCAAGTTTAACTTTGTTGACAGTATTTGAGTGTTGAGCAAAATAGCAATATTTGAGTAAGTTTTGAATTATATAAAAATTATATAGAAAATCAGTGAACTAATTATGGCTCTTTTGTTGCCAACAAAATTTAAGTTTTGAAAAATAACAAATAACAAAGCTTTATTCTTCAATCTCAGCCATGCAGATGGTAGATTACTGAATACATTTGGTTTCTGTAATAAACGATTTGTATTTATAAATTAAATAATAAATTTTTAATTCAATTATATTAGTAGTTTAAGTATTTTAGTTATTGGAAATAGACAACTGAGCAAATTTTTTCAGCATATCAGTTTTATGATTTTCGCTGTCTGATAATCAAAAACTTTAAATTTGAGTTTGTGGAATTAAGTGATCGATAGATTGTGTCTGATAATTTTTCAATTTTTTCGTTATTTGAAAATAAATCATTTTTATTGAAGATTGATCAAAATTGATCGAAATTGATTGAATGTTAGTTAGATTTTTTTAGCAGTTAACTTTGAATTAGATTAATTTTTGTATCTTTAATTCATTTATTTTATTTTTTGTTATTATTTTTCATCAATACTCTTCTGTATTTTTTTGCTGTTTCTAGTATTTATTCAGCTTTAATAATTAAATCTAATCAAAAATATATACATTTGATAATTCCATTCGTACTTCAATTTACTTACCAAACTTAAGAAAAAATTTTAAATTTTCAAATTTTACCTCAAAAATTTGAATAGATTTTTGTCTTTGTGCTTGTTAGCTTATAAAAATATTTTTTTAATCTTTATTAGAAATTATTTAAATTTGAAAAATTGAATCGAATTTTATTAAAATACTTTTTATCATCACAAAGAATACATCGCTTTATAACTTTATTCGATTTTGTATTTTTTTAAAAATCCATTTTACATTCTTATTTTATCCTTTTTTTTTCGCAAATTACTAATTTTATTACTTTTATTCGAAATTTTTCATTTAAAAGTTTTATGTTTGCAATTTTGTTCGTTTTTTTTTATTTTTCGAGAAAAAAAATTATAAAATTGTTTGCTTTTATTCATTTCATAAAAAATTTGAAAGAATTAATTTTGTTAATTTTTAAAAATTACAAAAAAAGTTACTTTTTAAAAATTAAAAAAAATAAAATTATTAACAAATTTTTAGAAATTTATTAAGGAAAAATTTCAATTTTGATAAATGAAAAAACAAAAAAACAAAACTAAAAAATAAAAGTATTTAAAAATAGTTTAACAGTATATTTATTATCAGTAATCTTTTCAATGAAGAAAAATTTAGCAAATATTCTCTTTTCTCTGTTTCTCTTCCTTCTACTTCAGCAAAGGAAGACAAATGTATTATAGAGAGAGAAAAAGAGTAAATCTAGCAATCGATCAAAGATCAACCATCACTTTATAAGGCAGTTAGCCAAACTTTCTTGCTTAAAAAAATGTTATAAAGTTAGATCAGTTTTTTTTTGGTAAAATCAATACTTGGATAATTAATCCATACTTTATATGTTAGTGTTTGAAATGAAATAAACGAATAATCCTGCTTTGTATATTTGCTATAACAAAATGTCAAAATTTGCATAAAAACAAACAGAAATTTGCATATTGACTTGTTATTTTTCTCCTAAAATGATACAAAATTAAAGCAAAATTACAAGAATATAATGCATCTTTTAAGAATATTAATATATAGAATTTAGGATTAAATTTGCATTCATAAAAATTTTAAAGAGATATGCAAATTATGTTCGATTTTCAAGCCAAAAAAAGTATTTGACCTTTTTTATTAATTTATAATATCAATGACATTTATTTTGGTCAATATCAAATCTCTTTACGTGTAAATCACGCATTCTCATTCTTAATTTATTCTTACTATTCATTTAAACTTGTAATCATCAATTTTTAATAACAAAATGTATGCTGTAGCATTCATTCTTCTTGCCTAACATCAAAATAATAATAATTTTTATTGCTCATTTTTTCAATCCTAAATCCTAAATTGAATGAACGTCAAAATTGACATTTGAAAGTCACGTTACTTACACGTACGTATTAAACTTTATTCACTTGTAGCGAAAAACGGGAATCTGCCTTCTTGCAAGCAGTTCTCAAGGACATTTTTCGAGAGTAGTCTGCCTGCTCTCCACAGTGTATTCAAATAATTGAGATATAGTTTTTATCCGAGTAGCCAGCCACATGTCAATCATATTTTTCACTTCACAACTTGTAAGACGTACAAACTTTAGTCTTAACTAAGTAGTTGATTCTGTGTGATTTGAGTATATTATCAGTGCCGAGGTTAAAAGTGATTAGCAAGCATTCTTAAGTAATTATGAATTCTGATTAATTCTCTCTAAGCTAAGTGCTGAAGTCACTTTACTCTCAGTGCCACTTTTTTCTGCTAGAAACTTTTTACGTTGGCTAAGTTAATATATACTCGATTATTGCATCTTCTATCTACTCGTTTAACATCAAAAACTTTTCAAGCAATTATTTATGCATATTTTTATTTTTATAATTTATTTATTTTATTGTCCTTCAAATTTCATAAAATGACCGTTGAATAATTGCGCGCAGCAATCATTTCATTTTGATCAAACTTATCACTGAATGTTTGATTAAAATTACGTCTGAATCTTTTCATATTTGTTACTGAAGTTTGTTACGAATAAAGCAGTGATCTTCTGGTTTATATTATTCATAAGCACACTTCAAGTATTTCAGATTGTACAATAATGCATTGGAGAAGTTTTTTGTATATTTTGGCAAATTTTATAATATTTTTTTTATTTTTTGCAGTACATGTAAAAAAGATATTGTAAATGTACGTGTAATCTTTTCAATATATTATATTGTATTAATAGTAAAAGAAAGTAAAATATGTACGCAAATTTTTGAAAATTTGTATGCAAATTTTTGCAAATCGAAAGAAGATTACTATAGAAATAGTAAAAATAACTTTGATATAAAATATGTAATGTTAAAAATAGTATTTATAAAAATATAAGCTGTAAAAATTATTATGTATATTACTAAATTTATAGATGAAAATATTATATTGAAAAGTGAGATTTATATCTGAAAAAATAATTTTGCAGCATTATTGTGCATAAAGCATATATGTTCAATATTGGAAACTGTTTCAGTTGTATAATTTTGCTTTATTTTGCACGAAATTTATTCTTGAAAAAACGTGTATTCCACGAATTGAAAAATTTTGTATTTTTTCTACTGCTGCATTCAGTAATTTTTAAGTAGCAGTTTTATTAGCGCTCAATTTTAAATTTTGTTAATTTTCTATCTTGAAAATATTTACGAATTTTTTTCGTTTTTTGTCTGATTTTACCAATTTTTTTTAAGTATTGCAAATATTATGCATTTGTATTTAAAAGTTTACACTGTTTGGCTTGTGTTTTACTTCAAGCACATTAAATTCTGGAAAAAATGTTAAGATCTGAAGATTAGATTAGTTCATAAAGTAGAGAGAATAAATAATTGAAAATATATAATTGAAAGTTGTGAAGTAGGTCATTCAATATTCATTTATAATTAATGCATTATTAAATGTCATTCGGAGGTCAATCATTCACCTTGACAAAGCTGAAATGCATGACGTAAATAAAAACTGAATGCAAGTTGTATATTTCATGAATAGACGTGAGTAGGTGCGTGCTTGAGAGGAAAGACATGACCTTTACGTGAAAAATTTTTAAAAATTTTTTCTTCAGCTCGTTGAAATACACAACGCATTAACTACTTGTTGAACAATGTTTAAAAATACAAAGTTCATACTTATTTGCGTCATAAAGAATGCTAATATTGATAAGTAAGTGATTTTGGAGTAAATTTATAAATTTGAAAAATGAAAATAAAAATATCGTAAAGTTATAACACTGTTTTTGTCAGTATTCATATTACTGGTGAGTGAGGAGCTCTTAACGCATTATATAGAAAGGTTATTTGAGGTCAGCAGTGATGAAAAATTTATAATTTACTTTAGGTTAACCAAAAAAAGTTGTTACTCATCTGTGAAAGCTATTATTGTATTTTGACTTAGTACTCAAGTTGACGAGTTACTATACGTATGACTCATATGCTGGATGAGTCAGCATGTTCTTAATATTCTATAATAATTATTCCAGTCGTAAATTGAAATGTCAAGCAATTTAAAGCTTACAAACTTATAAAACTTTTCTAAATCAAATAAAAATCGACTATAGCAATAATTTATAAACCTAAATATTGCTGCACATGTGCTTTCCAAAGTGCTGAATTCATTTAATATCTGTGAGTGCTTTAAATTATTTCAAAAAAATAAAATTTAAACTTTTTTAAAACTTTTCCTTGCATTTGAAAGTATGCAAATTTATTACCAAATCATTATTAATTATTAATTAATAAATAATATGTATTTAAGCAAAATCTTTATTTATCAATAAATAATTAAGCAAAATCTTTATTCAAGTCATATTTGTGTGTAACACAGGTTTGGTCTGAGAGGAGAACAGTTTCAGAATGAACTGACTTATTTTCATTTGCATAAAGTTTATACTGACTCATTTGACTTCAAACTTGTTTTTTCCAGCTCACTCTGAACTAGTTTAATCTTTTTAGATTGGTGCAATTAATGCTGCTAATATTTAACTCATTGCAGTTTGCTTCAACTTAGTGTAGCCTGCATTTTACTTAGTACTTTTTACTTTCATCAAATAAAAACAATCAACAATTATTTTAAATTGTTAACTATGAATTTTCACATTTCAGTAATTTTCCCATTTGTTTTTAAACTATTCGAACTGCAAAATATGAGAGAGAATTTATTGCCGTGAGAATTTAAACTTGCACATTATTTTACCAAAAATATGAAGTCTTCAGATTGCATCAGAAAATAGTCATCGATATGTTGAAAATTCTCTTACAGTAATTGTTTTGCATGTCTTTATATAATTTCTTACGTAAATTATTGTACGTAATACACGCAAGTACGTGTTTCTGATTTCTAGAAAAAAAGGACAATACTTTGTGCATTTCTTTCGAATACAACAAACTTCATTTATTTTGAATTAAAAATTTGGTTTAGTTAGTCGGATAAGAATAATGTACTGATACAGAGGTCAAATGACGTTAACAAAATATAAAAAAATTAGGATTGGTTTCATGCTGAGGAATTGCTATCAACTCAAAGTGAAAAGGACAAAGGTCACAATTCAAATAGTATAATACGTGTTTCAAACATATCAGAGACGATTTCCGTTCAGTTTGCTTTTTTTAGCCAGCAAAAAATATACAATTTAAGCATTTTCACTCTAAATTTTATTTTCATAAATAAAAATATTCGAAAGAGACAACTTCCCTTCAATGAATCCTTCAATTCAGTGTGAAGAATTCATTCTTTAGAAATTTGCCATTTTTTGCATAAATATTTGAGATTTGGCACTTTGATCAAATGAATAATTCATTCATTTCACATATTATAAATATTATAAAAGAAATCAATTAATTAAAGAAAAAGTAATAATAATAATAATAATAATAATAATAATAATAATAGTAATATTTGTGATAATTACTTTATAAATATGAAGGGAATTTATGACTTCTGTTGCGCTACTCTGAATAGAATTTGAAAAAGCGATTACTTGCAAACAATTTTAAGTTGTGATAAATAATTATTGCTAATATTATTATTGTTATAAATTATATGAAAAAATTACTGATTAAATCGTATAAATTAGATTAGCAGTGAATATTATTATCAAAATTAGCTCTATAATTTTGTAATGAATAATAACACAAATATTGTTCCTTTTTTAAATTTATATCAAAAATAGCTATTATAAATTATGGAAATAATTAAGTAATAATATTAATATTTGTCCTCTCTATCAAATCCAGATGTTTGCTTTTTTCCCTGCAAGCAATCAACGAATTTTCCCAATTGATCTGTTAGTTTTTCTAATTTTTCTTAAATCATAATTTTTTATTTATTTTAGAAATTTTTTTTATTAAATAAATAATTTTTTATTTTTCGTTTATGTTTTTTTCTTGCACGTTTTGCATTATATTGAGTTGTGTTGATGAGTAAGCAACGAAAAGTACGGATTAAATTAATATTAAATGATAAAGTAATATGAAAATGAATACTTTGTTGGTGTGTGATATATTTCAGAAATTATTATTATTATTATTATTGTAAGATTGATTAGTAACAAATAATAATACTCAATAGTCATTGAGAATAAATTATATTCTGTGGTAATGAAGTAGCGCAGAAATTTATTACTGTGAAATAATCATTCCTCGTATCATGCTGATTATCATTACTGTTATTAGTAGTAATAATAATGATACCACATTATTATCATTTATTATTATTGTCATTTATTATTAGTATTACTATTATCATTATCATTATCATCGTTAGTATTATCATTATTATCTGGTATTATCTAGTTTGTAATGAATAATACTCTTGCAAACCAGTAATGTCTCTCTTGTATTATGTTAGTAATAACTTTGAAATGAGTTTAGTCCGAAATCAGAAACTTTTTACAGAAATTGCAGGAATGAAAATAAGCTTAGATGAGTTTTTGTTTGCTTTCTGAAGCGAGTGATGTGATAGATGATGATAAAATAATTATGCTTGCTGACTGACTGACTGACTACTTTCAGTATCAAGTATACATAAATTGTTAACAAAACTAAATCGTCATAAATTGTGTTATTTAAATTCATTTAATCGTAAATAATTCTTTTTGCATAAATATTTGCGTATGCATCAAATACCACTTACTTCAGTGCTGTTGATCGCAACATCGGTGACATCGGCTGTGCTGCACCATGAATAACACTTTTCAACTATGTCATTTTCATCTTTAGAACTGATTGATGATTGATTGATTGATTTTATCAAATTTTGACTCTGTTTTTCTGAAAACTTCACTGATTATTATGAATGTGTGATCATCGTTATGATTGGCTGCAGTAATTACTTAATAATTAATAAAATTTAATATAATTTATGAATATAATATTGTGAGTTATCTTCAAAAATAACAAATCAATCAGTCGGTTTGATTAGAAAATGATATCGAATTTCCTCAAGTGAATAGTTTGTTCTCATTTGATGAAAGGGTGATGATTGCTATATGAGATCTATTTGTAAGTACTTTGCTAGAATTTAAATTGTAAGTATATAAATGCCTTCATGTACTCAATTTAAGTTTTCAAAATTACAAATTCATGACCTCTTCAAGCACGAACTCTCTTGCGCTAATACATGCTGACTTCATGACGTGAATCTTCCTAGCTAAAGTTTGTTTGAATCTTCCTAGCTAAAGTTTGTTTGAATCTTCCTAGCTAAAGTTTGTTTGTTTGAATCTTCCTAGCTAAAGTTTGTTTGAATCTTCCTAGCTAAAGTTAGTTTGTTTGAATCTTCCTAGCTAAAGTTTGTTTGAATCTTCCTAGCTAAAGTTAGTTGTTTGAATCTTCCTAGCTAAAGTTTGTTTTCAAGTTGCATAATTTATAATATAAATTTTCAATTTCAGTCATTCATTATATTTCAATTGAAAGTAATGCTAATTTATACCAAAAAAAAAAACTCAAGAAAGATTTGTTAGATGAATAATAAATGGATAAGTAAGTGCTGACAGTCGCAGATTTTATGCTTATAGAAATTGAAGCAATCAACACAAAATTTATAATTCACTTACTTTTGTATCTACCTGTATAAATTACGATAAAATAAACTGCTCCATTTTTTACTTCTTGTTATGATTTTTCATTTATTGTTATTATTATCAATATTATTATTATTATTATTGCCATTATTATTGTTAATATTATTATTGTTACTATTATTATTGTTACTATTATTATTGTTACTATTATTATTGTTGTTATTATGAGTGGTTATGCTTAGTCAGTCAGAAATTAATGTATATATATACAAGCAGTGAAAATTTTTCATTTTATTGTATAGAAGAAATTTTCAAAAAAAATTTCATGATTTTACAACTAAATTAGTGTAAAATTTAATTGAAAACGACAAACTTGAGAATAATTCACGTTAAACATTTCTCATCACATGTGATAATATGAAATTTTTTCACGTGTTTTAACACGCAAAAAAGAATTCTTTGAAGTGTGTGAAGTATGAATATAAAGTATGAAATAATCACAATTTTAATATTTTTTCGCGTTTATTTCTCCAAGTGGACGGACGCTTTGTGCAATTAACTATCCATCACAAAATGTAAGTTTGCAAAATTGGAAAAGTTATAAATTTCCAGTTTTCTTATTTTGAATATTTTTTACATTTTTAAATAATGATACCAAAGTGAATCAAACGGAAATAAAAAAATGTGTAGAATTTTGTTTAAAAATTGAGCGCAAAATTTAATTGAAATGTTGGAATTTATTTTTATAGTTTTTAAAACGTATGTATCATTATTAGCACCGAATTTTAATACTAATAATATTTATTCATAATTCATTATTATTATTATTATTTAAAAAAGTTATTACTACTACTAATAATAATATAATAATAATAATATTATTACTAATACTAATAATAATAAATAATAATAACAATGATAATAATAATAATTTTTAGTAATAGTAACAACTTGACTAGAGTATCAGTACTTGCGTGTAGGAAGTAAGTGATAAAAGGCGTGGATAAAGATTTCGCTTCGTATCAAAATTAAATCTGTATAAGTGAAATATAGTAAATTTTTGTGCGCGAATTTGAGTTGCAAAAATAATTTTTTACCATTTGGCATTCTAATATAATCAATAATGTGATTTTATATAGCAATCCCAATAATAAAGCATTTGTTCAATCATTATTTATTATCGTCATTACTACTATTATTATTACCATTACTGTTAGTATTAAAGCTTTCTGTTAGCTTTTTAAAATATATCTCAGAAATGACCTCTCAAATACTTTGGTATAGTAAAGTAAGATAAAAAGGTCAGCAAGGGTAGAGATTTATTTGAATCCCTGTTTACTTCAAATCAGACACTTTTAGCAGTTGATGACTAATAAATTTTGATAATATCAATGATGGAAAATAAATGAATAAGTATATAATATTGATCAAATACTTATGACTAATATTGTCTGACCAGTTATATTATTATATATATATATATTTACGCGCGTAAAATCTTGATATATATATATATATATTTATTTACGCGCGTAAAGTAATTTACTCTGACATTTCAGACATTCTAAAGATGAGAGGGACTACAATTCAGTTAAAAGCATAAGTTGCTACTTTTTGTTGAATATTTTTCTTTCTAACGTAACTTATTAACTTATACTCATAAGTTACTCACTAAGTTACAATGAAAGCAAAATAACAAGTCTATTGAATTTGAGTTTCAAATTAATATCTGACGTAAACAAATTGTTATCAAATATAAAAATGTATTGCTTATTTTTGACTGACTTACTATTTTTACAAGAGATAAGATAAGATAAGATAATCATTTACATTTAATTAAATTAAACTACTTTTAGCCTATTCTCCGCATTCAGTAAGTGCTAGCAATGCAAACTGATCATTAATGCTATTCAGATTTGTTACTGAGAGCAAAATAAGTCAATAGCAGACTTATTCCGAATTGGGATTAGTTAGTTCGTTCAATCAGTCAATCATTCAATCAATAAGAAAATTTAATTTTTGTACATTAAAAAATAGTGCGCGAAGCGAAGGTTACAAATAAAATGTTATTGTATACTACTTTCGTGTTATATTTATTAGCGCAAAGAAATTTTACTGCAAAATTTAGGTCAAAAAACAGAAATGAAATAGTTGTTGAGGGAAGAGATTGAAAAAGTGGCGCATTCTCTTATAATTTCGCTTAAAAGCTCAAAGACTATTCTTTTCACTTTGGACTACTCTGTAGTTAGCTTTTGACCTTTGCCCTCTTACTTATTACTAAATATCATTAAGTTTCATCTGTTACTAATCTTTTTTACTTGCAACTTTGTCCTTCTTTTTCCCGCATTAATCAATAAAGTATTTTATTTGATATTTTCATTGGCAATAATTACCTATAACTTAAGCATTTACGTATGTTTATATGTTGGCAATTTCGTGTAAATTTTGCAAAAGGTAATCAATAATGTATTTGCATGCTCATATGTTTATAATTTCTCTTATAGAATCTTTTGACAGCAATTATGAATTTGAGACTCATGAAGAGAATATGAAGTCTAAATGTATACACGTATAAACGTATAAATAATCACATGTTATGCGAAAAGTTTGAAATTGTGCATAAAAATTTCTGATAAATGTAAATAAGTAACAAATTTTGATTTTCTGCAATATCTTATGATAATTTGTCTGTTTTGTTTGATATTTTCAGCTCATTTTCATCATCAATTTTGTTTACGCAAATTTCACGCGTGTCATAATGATAAGAAGTAAACATAAGTATTAATTTAGCGTTATAAATTGTTATAATTTATAAATTTAAATAATTGTAAAAAATTTATTCTCACACATTATTGTATATTCTTTGTACGTTTTGTACACTTTTTGTTATCAACTTTCATCTTTTATTTCTCACAAAAATGATAAAGTTTCATACGATCACAGTTGAAGAAAATCGTTATTATGAATTTTACATTTTTAAAAATTTAATTAAAGTTTTTCTTTGTTTAATTGATATAATCATTCATTTCAAATTCCCTCCGTACCTTACTTTATTATCAAGTAATTACTGGTGAAAAAATTTTCTCTTTATTCATTTTTATCCTTTGCAGTTTTGACATAAATTTAAATATCATTTTTTAGCTTTGGCCTTTTTCATACTTTGTGACCTCTTGCGATTCGCTTTTTTACATCTGTTAAGTTTAACCTTCTGATTGGAACATTTGCAGAATTTAGAAGGTCATTTAAAATAATTTGCCTCTATATTTCCTGCAGAATTTAAGAGTTAATTGATGAATGCTATCTTTGATACTGCTTATTACCGTTTACATCTAATTACTGCTGCGATTATCATGATCGTAACTACCATAATCACTGTTATCAGTTTCTTGCAATTAATTAACTTTGTTTTCCAAATTAAGCAATTACTTTTCTTTTTCATAAAGTTATAATCCAAAATTACCATCATAATCACTGCAAAATTTTTGATAGATTCTTAGCGTTGTTCTGTTGAGAATCTTTCAACGACAATTATGAATTTTATATTCTCAAAATCAAAAATAAGTCTGCCAATTTCACAAATTTATTATCAATTTATTGATGCTAATAAAATTAGCTTAGGTTATGCTAATTGTGTTACAAGTATGGTAATAGTTGAATGAATGCATACATTTTTAATCTGAACAACAAGCACCGAAAACTTACGGAAAGTGTTAACAATTAAGCATAATTGCAGTATGCTAATTACATTATGCCTAATTGTTTTCAGTAGTCTTAAAGAGATATATTTTTTATAATTTATCATATTTTATTTAATATGTCAGTATTTTTTGTATTTTTATGAGCTAACAAATAATTAAAATAGTTCACATTTATGCTTATCGTTGTCACTTTTGAAATTGTTTTCTTCAATTAAGCATGATTTTAATTCAAAGCTATAACGTCACGATATGATTATTTTATTTAAAACTAATTTTAGAATTAGACATAAATGTATTCAAATTCTGTAATGCAAATGTATTATAACATTTTTAATCATTTACTTGATTACTGATTACTGATTACTGATTACTGATTACTGGTTACTGATTACTGATTACTGACTCATTAAGTCAATAATAAATTTTCAAAAACTGTAATCATATAACAGATGGAATACAATCACTTCTTATTATCAAGTTATCAGTATTGATAACGATAGTACTTACTTTTATTTCCTCTCTAACAATTTTTTACATTTGTGATTGAGTAAGCGCTGTTCACTTATATTTATTTACCAGTTCTCGTCGCTGTTGACTTTTTTGCCTTCAAATATGTTAGAAGTCGATCTTTTTGCAAATGATTCATTGCCACGACAACATCTGCTCATTGTTTTGCTTTCTTTTAAAATCCTAACAAAATCTTTACTTTTTCATTTTTTTTACAACGAATTTTAGCGCATATTATTACTGATAGTAATTAATTAGATGAGGTCAATTTATGAACTTTATTCAAAGGTCAGACGAGTTGCTTAAGTAGTTTACCTAATTGATATCTAATCTTTGCATTTTTTGGCGTTTTTAATAAATTAGCTAAAAAAATTGCACTTGCCTAGTGCTTATTGCAAACTACTATATATATACATGCGTGCCAATCTACGCAATTTCTTATCATTATGCAATTTTGATAGCATGCAATCATATTTGTTGCACATTTATGCAATAATTTTGATTTGATATGAAATTCAATGATTTATTATTTTAACTTGCAAATGACTGATTGATAACTGTATAATTTGATTGACCAAAATTTGTCATAGATTATGCGCGTCCGCGTAATTATTACAATAGATTGCGCAAAATTAACTAGCAGTTGTGTGCGGTTGCGCCAAAATTTCTATTAATTGCGTTATATTTGCGTAAGTACAAATAAAAAAATCAAACGTACGTTTGTTAAAATATTGAAAATAAACGCCACAAAAATTATACTTGAATTTTAATTTGCCTTTTTTTATCTAATTTAGTGCAAAGTTTGAAAAAATTCATTAGTTTTATTTTTATAAGCAGCAGTATTTTTTAGAAATGATTTTATTTTAAGCAATGCTTCTTTATTTTATTAAAAAAAATAATAATAATAATAAAAAAAGAAAAACGCAGTGTATTCTGTTGATCTTTAGCTATTAATCTCAGACTGATTTGCATATTTTGAGAATTTTTTTTTTGAATTTTCAGATTAGAAAGCTTACTCAAAAAAATTTTCACTTTATTATTGATTACGTTTGCACGTTTATTTTTATTTTTTTGAGTGATTTATTAATTTTCTTTGCAAACACATGAATTGCATAAAAATTCATATACTTCGATTTTAATTTATTTCTTATATTCTTACTTAATAAACACAAAAAGTACTTATTTACGAAGAGAACACAAATTATTTGAAAAGTTAGAAATTTTTTATACTAAAATATTTTGAATACATTTATTTATTTATTCAGAAGTATGGCTTGAGATAGAAGTGAAGTGTAAGAAAGAGATTTGACTTTCAAAACTTTGTAAAATTAGATGTAACTTTGAGAAGTCATATTTAAATATGAATTTTTCTGCGAATTTCCAAAATTTAGAAACAAATTTCGGGAATTTAAACAATTTTGAGTGCGATTCAGTCTGCGTTATGTAAATTTTGAAATTTAATTTTTTTTTCTATTTGGAGTTTTAAACTTTACTGACACTTTGCTTCTAATCCTATCTATTACTTTTTTTTATTTGGCGCCATTAAATTGTTTTTGCTATTTTCGATGTCATAATCAGCTTTCTACTGCTGTAATTGCTAGCATTATTGTAACTATTATACTGTAACTAAAGTAAAAAAATATATGCATAATTATATTGCCTTTTGAGATTAGTAACGTATTGTTCTCATT